>JAABKK020010873.1:0-22968 GCA_011634745.2 Catotricha subobsoleta
AGCGACCATATCACTCACCCTCATATCTATAATCACGGTTAGAACATAAGTTAGACGATACGAACTAATGTGGGATAGCCGCCTTAAGTGGGTTAAGGGCCTTAGACGTGTTCGATTAGATAAGCATGGATAATTTTCGATGAGTTAAAATTCATGTATTTGAATGAATGTCATTGATTTTGCCTTAATTTTGGGTTGATTTTAGATTACATACTTAATAATATCATGTTCAATGAGAGCGATAACTTAATTTTATTTTAGCCAAAAACATACATTTTAACTAGATGAAAGTTAGCCAAACTTCATGGAATATTAATCGAACTCTCCTATTCTTTGTAAATAGCATTAATGATGGTAGAACAACTATTGATAACTATGCCATAATGCCCCTATTGGCATTTGTTATTTTTTATACTGGCTATAGATGCCCTTTAAAATAATTGTTTAAATACAGGATATAAAGTTTTGCTCTTATCGAATAAATTGGTTAGTTGTTTGTGTGTACGATACATAATACCTAAATAATCTTCCATTTTGAAAATATTACTAGAAAAACTGGAATATGGAATAAAAAAATGAACAGAAGTTCAAGACAACTTCAAACGATTTTATGATTATGGCGGCATGTATGCAGTTTAAAGCATTTTTTTCTTTTACTGAATCTGCTTTCCTTTAAATATAATTTCAAGAATTAAATTTAAAATTTCAATTTTATTACAAAGTGAGTAAGTAATAGTTTTACTGGTTATTTTATTTGAAATGAGATCATGGCGTGATAAATAAAACGATCTGTAATGTTATAGTTGCATGTGTGTCTGAATGGTTTAATTAATTCCAAATATCATGTTTATTATAATAAATACACAAAAAAAAACAATAGATTTTTACTGTATTAAGTCATCATGGACTGAATTTCTTTTTATTACAGTGTTTTATCTTATTGACAAGCAAAACATGAGTTCTAATCGTACCTAACCAGTAGCAAATAATGTATACAGAGTTATCTGAAACGGTAATTTATAGCCTTAACTAATTTTTGAATCATATTTTGTTTATAATTTGTCATAAATCTAAAGAAAAAGATATGATTGAACCATAAATACATATTTTAAATGGTTAATGTAATGGTTTAATTATTTCAATGTATTTTTTTTTACCTCTATGATAATGATTCTATTATTATGACCCAATGAAAGCTACCAATTGGATGTCACATTTCATTTCACCTATAATTTTTGAAAATCTAAACCTTTTATTTGACAGAATAATAAATATCACTTTATATTGGTTTTCTAAAACCAAATGTCTGATAGAAATATAACGTTGTATGTAAATTGGATCCGAAAAATATTAATTTCTTTAATTTCTTTTTATTGTAGATAAAAAATTATTCCATAACGATATGACTACTCAAACTGGACCTGTGAATCAATCAACACTATTACCACTAGGTGTGTTAACAAAGAAAAAAGAAACAAATTCCATAATATTTCTTTATAACTTAAGTAACCATTATAAATTATTTTCACAATTTTCAGAACTGGTTGATAAATGTATTGGTTCACGTATTCACATTATCATGAAAAATGATAAGGAAATGGTCGGTACTTTATTAGGATTTGATGATTTTGTTAATATGCTTTTGGAAGATGTTACCGAATATGAAAATACTCCCGAAGGCAGACGAATCACAAAACTAGATCAAATATTATTAAATGGTAATAATATTACAATGTTAGTACCGGGAGGATCACCAGACATGCCAGTGGAATCATAATAATAATACAAAAAAAAAATATATTTATGTAAAAAAAAGGAAGCATGATATAATTTAAATAAAACAAATTGTTTCATTCAATTTAAATGTAAAAAAAAAATACAAAAAGGCTTGTTTAATTTATTTAATTATTCTAAATTTTCATTAACTGCATAAATACACATAAAGTATGTATGTATTATAAAATTTATATAACAAAATATATGTAATATAATATATTGGTATTTCATATATATATGGAAATGGATAGGCTCTCATCTCATACTACAGAATCTGAATAGTTGCATAAAATACAATCTTCATATCATTTAATTTATATGATTTTGTTTACGCAACTATATACAAAATACATGTTTGCTAGCCGGGGGTGCCACAATGCATAGAATTTACGCTTTGTGCACAATTATAAATTCTGCATATGCCCAGTAACCGTTCCTATCCTATAACTGCAACCCTTGCGGCAATAATAATAAATATAGAAAACTTTTTAAAGCCTAAGAAGTACCTATTTTTGTTTAGAAAAAATATTTTCTATTAAAATCTGAATATTTTACAATTACATGGCATTGATATTGGATCTTGCGCAGTACATGCAAATATTTCATTAACCATTAAGAATAAATTCTTTTGCTTTTTAGATAATGATTACATTTTATGTAAAAATGAAGTTTCACTCAACGGTGATTTTAATTGTTTAAGTATTTAAAAAAAACAAAAAAAATTATTGTTTTTACTTTTAAGTTGTAAGTAATCGGAAATATATTTAAATAAATTAATTGATTAACATAATTGAAGATATGAAAGAAATCATAAATTTGTTTTTGATAAATAAATAGGAGGCGCACTCTATTCATACAAATGTGAATTATAGCAATTTGACGTGGAACACCTCTTAAAATTTTATATTGCTAGGGTTGTTGATCTCCCGTTACAAGGATATTTTCGATAATGTTTAGTTTTAGTCACGCAGTCGCCAACATTAGTAATGGAGAGAAAAAAAAAGAAAAGAAATATAATGGCGTTAAATGTTAAGAAAAATTAGATTATAAATATTATCGAAATATAAGTTGTGTGCACAATCTAAATGAAATATGTATCATCAAACAATAATTACAAATTTTAAATTATTTTTAGTGCTAATGAGTTTATAATTAAAAATTTGTGTTAAAAAAAAATAATAATAATAATAATAATAAGTAATAATTGACGTGTGTACGGTGGAATAGGTACCTACATAATTATATTAGATAAATATAGCTGTATCTGTATCTGTATATGGTATAGTGTATATACCAACAATACGATGTCTTTTGTAATTCCCTAATGTTCAATGGGCAAACAATACAAATAATATATATATATTTATTTTTTTGTATCTACTAGCTCCAAATAAGGAATCAAATAATTTAATTAATATGCAATGCATGTCAAAATATAAAATTTTCTTTTTTTTTTTTATATCAATAATCAAAATACTTATTTAAATAGTTATATATTGAATTCTACATTCTCGTACCAATATTATTTATTCGATATGCTTTTAGATTATAATTATTTTCACTTCAACAGTATTGCAGCGAATGTGTAATGTTACAAAAGTGAAAAACAAAAAGTCAATTAAATACAAAAGAAATTAGAATTTGTAATACAAATGGCTGAGGGTGGCTTGAAAACAAGACGAAATCCAGAAAGTATCGAAGATTGCAGTGCTGATCCAGATTCAATATCGCAGGTACTTAACTATTTCTTTAATTTTTTTTTTTAGTGAACATTTTATTTAATGAACTTAGTTGAAATAAGATAAACGAAATTAATTTTAATTTAATGTCCAATTAATATAAGTATCTTTTATATAAAACCGTTATACATACCGAATGTGAAAGATGTCATGTATAATATCAATAATTTGATGATATTATGATGTCATTTCAAAGTTCCATGATTGCATCATATTTTTTTTTTTATAATTTTCCTTTTTGATAAGAAAAAGAAAAAAAAAATGATTAAAATTAGAATATTTTTTTTTAGCAATGTTATTAACATTATTGTTTCATTTATTTATTGTAGCCATCACACATTTTACAACGTGTTAAATCTGATCGAATAGCAGTTACAAAACCAGAGGAAGATCGTCGCAGACGAACTATTATCATCGAAAAGAAAAATGGGACATACGGATTTACACTGCAAAGCTATGGTATTCATTATAAGAAGGAGCATGAGGTTTGATTCTATTAAAAATGAAATTATCCAAAAATATACCAATAAAAATCATTTTTCTATCCATTTATTTCATAAACATAATATTTTTTAGGTTGAAATGATAACATATGTTGACTATGTTGAATATGACGGTCCCGCATATAGAAGTGGAATGCGAGAAGGTGATGTTATACTTTCAATCAATGGAACTGATATGGAAAAGGCCGATCACAAAGCTCTAGTTACATTCATTAAAAACTGTGATACACGAATGCGTATGGTCGTATTATTTGAAGATTGTGTACGAAAAGTTGAACTTCATATGCGTTATATTCAATTGCAGAATATTCTTCAAAGCAAAATGAATGAATTGGAACGAACATGTTTAAAAGAGCGTGAATTATTAGAAGGTAAATGGAAAACACATAGTCTACCAGCTCCACGTAAAAAAGCGGCTACGTCATCGCCAACAGATGAAAGTGTCACATCACCAACATCAGACACAATGGATGCAACGACATTAATAACAGACAATACATTACCATTTCCAGTAAATCGACCAATTTCAACTGAAGATGTGAATATTTCACGTCAACATAAACATCATGTAATTTCGCCACCAGCTCAGTTTATGTTAACCTATCAATATTTGGATCCACATTGTCGATACATTTTAAGGCCATCCACATCAAGTAGTAGTGGAGAGTATTTGCTTAGCATTGGGCCACCGTCTATAAGTAAAACTGACTATCAACAATATTATATGAGTGAACAAAAAGAAAAAAAAGCCAATGCAAATCCAGATAATTTTGATTCAGCACATAAACATCGATATCATCACCATCAGTCGTCTCCACAACAATGTCATAATGCAAAAGTTACGAATATTAATGAAAAACCGGTTAATGACCATAAAGCCTCAAAATCAAATCGTCATTGCCATGGTCATTCATGCAATCCTTGCATTGGTCACAAAAAAGAAAAACATAGTAATGGAGATAATGTAAGTTTAGATGCTTATGATCTTGCTAGTCCTTGCTGTAATCCTCAATGCGTTCCCACTAGGTAATTTAAGGATTTGTAAAGTTTTTAAATTTTTTTTTATTGCTTTTAAGAGTTTCTGAGATGCATCTAATATAAATTTTCTAAAATATCAAATATTTCCTCCCAAATTACAAATATAAATTAGTAATAGGCTTAAAAAAAAAAACAAAAAAAAAAAGGGAGGAAATTCTTGTGAAGAGTTTGAGACAAAAACATATCGGCATGCAGTCAGTAACAGAACTCTTTTCATATTTCAAACGAGTTTGTTTAATTGTTATAATTTTTATTTTTGCTTGGCTATTTTAGGCGAAAAGCTAAACAGCACAAAGAACACAAACATAAACATCGTGATAAAGAAAGCAAAGAACGTTCCCAAAGGCCTCGATCACAATCACATGCAGGTCCAACTGGGCATCCTCCTGCATCAGCACATAATCATCATCACAACAACGAAAAACATGTTAGTATATATTTTTGTTAAATATATCGTTTCATATAGTTCAATTTTATTTTTATTCATTTATATTTCTAATTCAGAGTCATCATCGTCTTTATGATATAAGTAATGAGCTAGCATCACATTGTAGTCTCCATTCATGTATATCATCTAGTGATTTTGATGCAGGAGGTGTAGCAGAAAGTAGTACGACATCATATACAACATCATTAAGTACAGATACACTTTATTGGGATCCCCATAGTGAAGCATCTGCAGGAAATAGCCGACAGCAATCAACCAAATCTCGTCATTCATATAATCCACAACGAACTGTTGCTGCTGGACAGCATTTAGTAGCGGGTAAATCACAGCAACTTCAATATGCTGCTCATCACCACCATCATCATCATCGATATCATTTACACACATCTGCAACTCAAAATATTATGCAGCCTACGGTTCCAAATACAAAAACTGACCCATCAACTGGACAGCATTCACAATATATTCAACAAAAACCAAAATCCTGGGATAATTTAGCAATGAAAGGTTTTGGTGGATATGGTTTTGGTTACGGTTATTTAGACAAAGTTGGGCCAAAAAGTCAAAGTAGTTTAACTACAGCCGGAACAGTAATAACAAATCCAAGATTTCCAGAACAACCACAATCACAAACGAACAACAGCAATATTAACGATATAATATCAACGAATCATCAACGTCATTCAATTCCACGGAAAAATGCTTTTGGTCGCTATTCTACATTTTCAGATGTTGAAAACTATGCTCCACCACCGTCACAATTTGTACAAGAATTCACAGCAACTTCTATTACAAAATCAACAGAGAACCTTTTAGGTCCATATAATTTATCAGATTCTAGTATTAATTCGGCATGTGAATGTAATGTAATTGGAAATAAAAACAATATACAAAAACAACCACAAGACTGTTTAGGATATTATTCACATTTGCCAAAATCTACAATATTAACCACCACAAATCCATCAGTTATTAAAAAAGAAAATAATATTGATGGTGTTGCAACGATATCGGAAATAACACGGCTGTAAATAAATAAATTATATTTTAATAAACAATATTTACTTAATAACTTATTATCGCAATATTGAAATAAATATGCTACAGTCATACGTTAAATAATAAATATACAGTTATTAGAATAACATAGTGAATTACTCAATGCTTATAAAAAAAAAAGAAAAAAACAATTTATACTCATTGATGTAATTCAAACTTTTAACGATAAATTGGAAATAGCTACAAAGAAAAAGAAAAATTATTTTAGCTCATAAAAATAATATTCCAAATAATTATAATAATAAAAAAAATCATGATTATAAAATAATAATAATATTAAAAGGCTTTCTGGTTCTATATTGCGTTAATATAAACATAAATATTATAAATAAGCCAAATATTGTTAAATTAAATTAAAATTTTGCAAAAATATTCGATGATTATAATTTAAATGGTTTTTATTTAAATTATTATATTGAATCGTGAGCATTATGAGTTTTTGTACAATTACATAGATTTATATTGGCCTATAGCCTGATAACGATCAAAAGTAATTCTATATAAACTATTTCAAACATATAAATAGATAAAATGTACCCCGTCTCTACTAGAAATATTTTCTTTAGTTAAATTCTATAAATTGTAAAGTTATTTATTGTTAAATTATATTAAAATAAAACTATTAAATTATAAATAAAAATTACAATTCATTTAAAAATATGCAAAATATTTCCATCAATAAAAGCTATATGCAAAAATGAAATCAATTCCGAAAATATAAATTAATCTTCCACCGAAAATTGACAGAATATAATTTTAATTTGCCAAATATCATTTCTATTTGACTTATTGAAAATATAATTAGCAAATTAATAATTTGTTTTAATTATTCTGAAATCTATATTTGATTAAAAAAAAAAAAAAAAAGCGTAAATTCAACACATATATTTGTTTATTTTAAATAATACTACAAAAGATGTCTGTTTTATTCATTAAGTTTTTTTTTTTAAGTGCATATTTAATGCAATGCAGTACAATATTAAAAATAAATTAATGAAATGAAAGAGTTTTAGGTAACTGACCAGTCAGTGGTAATAATATGGTAACCATTTTAACAATTACAATAATGAAATAATCCGAAAAATATTTAAGTGTAGCACAAATACTACTTTAGTTCAAATATTTCATTCTTGTTGTTAACAATTTCCAACTTATTATCTAAAATGTTTAATTGGTGTATGATGAATGAGACAATGTCTTACAAGAAAACGATTACAAAAAAATTTCATTGAACATTCACCACACCGATAATTTGGTTGAAACCAATGTTGTATAGTTTTGTGTGTATGCTTTAAATGTGCTAATAAATCAGCATTATTTTCCCATGTACGATTACAGTGAGCACATTGAAATCGTTCTAAATATGAAAATAGAGGTTTATGTTTCTGGCGCCGTATAGATGCTTTCCAATTTTTGTTATTATTGATGCCCGTCAGCATTAAATCATCATCAATTTCAGCATCATCTAAAAAATTTAGTGGTGTACTTGTTACTATATTGTCAGACACTTTCTTTTTCTGTTTATTACATGATCCAAGTAAAAATCTTTTTAAATTAAATGATGTACGAATGTCTTTATCATTAGATGCGCCTACAAATCTCTTGCTATTGATTTTTTTTTCAATACCATTTTCCTTATTATTTTTTTCAATTTGTTCAGATTCAGAATGTATTAAATTTCCATTAATTTTACTATCATCTGGAAAATCAAATCGTAATTCTCTTCGTGCTGATGCTGATCGTTTAACGTAGGTGGTGTTTTTGGTTCGACGAATTGATGTTGATGATGGTGAACAAATGATTTTGTTTCTGGTTTTTATTGCAGATTTTTTCAAAATACCTTTTAACTGTATCTTTTCTTTGTCAATGTTAGTTTCAATAATATCTTTTGTCAGCTCTTTATTATCTTTAATCGATATACTATCAAAAATATCACTTAAACCAGGAGAACAAACTGCATATAATATGCTTGTATCAGTTTTATTGGCAATTTGTATTTTATTTGAGTTCTCATTTTGTTGTTCCCATAGTTTTAAAATAGCAATTCCATGATGATCGATAATGTGTTTCGGTATTAGTCCTGCATGGACAAAAAATGCACCACAAAATGAGCAAATATATTTCACTTCGGACGATGTTTGAAATTGTGTTTTCATTGAATTTAATGGCATATTTTGTACATCATTCAGCATTGTCGCCTTTTGATGATGTTTTTCTAGTTGATCTAAATGTGATTTTTTTAAGTGATCTTTCAATGAAAATTCAAAGAAAAAGGAGTCTCCACAATATGGACAATATAAATTTCTTGTTGCTTGTGCAGCATTCGATACAATAGTGCTAGCAATAATGCTTATATTTGGATCTGCCGATATTGCTTCCATTATGTCAAGTAGATCTAAATAAATAAAGTTGTCATTTGTATTAAAAACTTATAAGAAAAATAATTATTATCACTATTTATTTACATGGTTTGTTAATAATCTATACAAATAGCTCTTCGTTAGCGCAATAAAAAGTATTTTATATACAAACGGTTGAAAACGTCATTCAAGTAATATATACCGCTCGTTCCAAATATCTAATACACCGGCGAAATCAGTACTTTGGTTGAAATTGCGAAATGGAATTTTATCAAATTTAAAAGGCAAATCTGTGGTATAGAGTAGATTGCCGTGATAGTTAAAATGTAAAACAAAAATGCCGTGGGGCAAATTCGTTTTAGTGCAAAACTTACCGAGAGCAGCTCTGAAAAAGATCATGTATCTTCACTCGATAAAACATAACCCTTGAAATCCGTAATTGACATCCAAATTCAGAGCAAATCAGATCGAAAACGATATTCTCAAAATCTGAAATTTGACGCTGCTTCTCGTGGGACATTAAGCTGTCAACATGTTACTAATGCGATAGAAAGAACACACATTAAAATTATATAGTGCGAAAGAAAGAATGCGCAATACTATTTTGACAGTATAATGTTCCGTGAGCAAGATGAGTAAGAAATGCGTAAAAATTTCATTTTTCAAGAGTAAAAGAGGTCACCTACTTATAGTTATTGTACTATGGTCACGGTGCGTGCAAATGTTGAATAACGGTACGCAACTAGAGATAATAAGGCACATCGCCACATATACCTATATATTATAATGAATAGCTGAACTGTGTAGCTGACTAAAGTACTGGAGGACAAACAAAAACTCTTATAGCTGAATTTTTTACTGCAGGTCAGAAATGTCATCGCGATGTGCCTTATAGCACCTTATATTTCATAGTAAAGGCCGGTTTCCTGTTCGCGTGAAATGAAATTTTACATACAAAAATGACCTATGGAAATGAGGTAGTGAAAAAAAGGTTCCACAAATTTCATTTCACGCGAATAGGAAACTCATTTCACGAGCGAAATTTTTTATATTCTCCATATTATTATTTCACTTAATATTTCGCTAGTGAAAATTTCGCTACTCAATAATTTTATTTCACGCAAACAGGAAACCGTGCTTAAAATAATAGTAAACCGAAAAATTGATTAATAAAATGATTATATAAATAATATTAATCCATAATTTCTGGTTTTCCTATCATTTTTCGATGAAATAAGATGAATTTTCTTGGCGGAATACCGCTATAATACCACACTGTGACTCAACTATGTTTTGGTATTCCGTTCTAAAAATTAAAAAAAAACGGCTCTTGGATTTAAACCAAAAATTAGTTTTTTTGGTTTTACAACCCGAAAACCTAAAAGCGTTCATAACCAAAATCCGTTTACTCAATCCTAAGGTAACTATACCCTGAAAATGAGTAACTTTTATTTTCATTTTCTTTTGGTTTTTTCACAGGATTAGGTGGACGGATTTTGATATTTTAACTATCGTTGGATGTACAATCGAAATCTCTAAATAAATATGTTTTGATTTTAATCTGATTTAGTTTTCGGTTCCAAAAATCAAAAAAAATGTTTGGGATTGTATTTTTTATCACAATAGGTGTGTTCGAGCAGTGATCTATTTTCGTCTAAAAGATCCAAAAAAAAGCACGATTTGGATCAGAAGGAGTAACTTTAATGTAATTTAGATGCAACTTAATTAAAAAAGATTAAAAGGAGTAGGTTTTAAATCTGTTTTGCCGACGTGTTTAATCATTTGGAGTAAAAAAGATCACTGCTCGAACACGCCTTATAGTGTTTTAGATCAGAATTTTAGCATTAAGCGGGCCATACACGGGACGATTTGTCGGCCGATCTGTCGGCTGATGTGTTGGCCGATCAATTATAACAGCACCCACTCACGCACCGACCAAACATCAACAGATTGACCGACCAAATGTAAAATTATGGCTGTATGTATCTAAATTCCTCCCAAAACAATCAGAAAACCAAAATCCAAATGACAAATGTTAAAATACACAAAAAAACATTCGAAAATCATCAAACGTACAACAACTGTCGGCCGACAAAGCAAATCGCCTTGCATTGCAGCCCGACAATAGAAATAGATGTATGGGGCCGTTTAGTACGTACAGAACGCATTCTTAAAATAATTATATAAATAATTATAATTCTGGATACGATTTAAATTAACATAAATACCTTTTCTATTTATGAGGAAATTGCTTTTCTTATATCTTTAAAAGAAAAATAACGTAAACTTCCGTGCGATTCCATGCAAAACGAAAAAGTACGGCCGGAAGAATTTGTTGTTTTAATTGTGCTGGTGTGGATGAGATAAAATAAAACCCGTACCTTTCGCTTGCTCTCATGCAATCAAAGCAGAAAAAATCTTCCGACCGTACTTTTTCCTTTTGCATGGAATCGCACGGCTTAATTCAAATATTTTAAAAGACTTTGATTTCGCCATAAATTAAAATGACAGCGTGAAATACGTGTACAACACGAACTGAATGGCAGGTAGAAAGTGATGAAAAAGTTAGGTTTGTTTCGCAAAAAATATTTTTTCTTTTATCGAATTCACCGATAGTACATAACAAATAATTATGAAATAGAAATATTTATTTATTACACAAAATAGACCAATAATAAAAGCATTACATAAATAAATATGGCCTATCGCCTATTAAAAACAGTTAAAAAATTGGAAAATCAAATACTGATTGGAACGAGGCAATCCACAATATCGGACTCGCATAGGGTAATATGACTTTAATTATAATATTTTGCTGTGATTTTAATCAATCAAGTATTGCACATAAACTATTTTAGATATTCAATGATATAGCATCGTTTCGAACGAAAAACGCTAATGCATTTACTTTACAATCAATATTAACCAATTGGCGGTTGTTTTGTGAAAAGCCTCCAAAGGGTTTTGAAAAGTATTTCAAAAAGGGCCCTGCTGCCAATGTTGATAGTGACAAAAAATCACCAGAATCTTCAAAAAACTCCGACGAAAATAAAAGTAAAAAATCTTCATCGAAAAAACCAACTTTTGATGAGAAATCTTTTGAATTTAATTTTACTTGGCCGGGGGATAAAAAAAAAGAGGGCCGTGGTTCAGGTCGACCAATTGGTGATGACGGTGGTGGAGATAAACAAAAATGGGCAATTGCAGGCGTTGCTGTAGGAACATTAATTGCAGCGTTTATATTTTTTGATATGTACTCGAAGGAAATTAGTTGGCGAGATTTCGTTAATAGGTAATTCCGATTTATAATATTACATTAGATCATTAATAAAAGAAGTTAGATTTCAGAAATATAGTTTCTTTTTTCATATTCTAAAAATATAGCTACTTGGCAAAAGGGTTAGTTGAAAAGCTCGAGGTAGTGAATAAGAAATGGGTGCGAGTACGTCTAACTGCTGGTTCCCAAGATGTAAGTTTAAGTTATTCATTACTTAAACATTAATATAAATATACTAACGTTTCTCTTGCAGGATTCTGTTTGGTTTAATATTGGTAGTGTAGATTCCTTCGAGCGTAATATTGAGTACGCACAAGCTGAACAAGGCATCGAAGCCGTTAATTATGTTCCTGTTGTTTATAAAACCGAATTGGAAGCAGCAAATCTGACTGGTTTATTACCGACATTATTAATTATTGGCTTTCTGATATTTATGATGCGTAAATCAGCTGATATGATGGGTGGACGGGGTGGACGTAAAGGCGGTGGATTATTTGGTGGTGTCATGCAATCAACTGCTAAATTAATTAATTCTAACGAAATTGATGTTCGTTTTAAGTGAGTAGAAATAAAGCTTATTAAATTTATTTAATGATATTTTTTTTACAATGTTTATTTTTATAGGGATGTGGCCGGTTGTGAAGAAGCTAAAATCGAAATCATGGAATTCGTAAACTTTTTAAAGAATCCACAACAATATTTGGATTTGGGTGCCAAAATACCGAAAGGAGCTATGCTAACCGGACCTCCAGGTATCTTTTTGTGAAAAATTTAAAGGATTATAATTGAAAGAAATAGATTAATAAAAATATAACATCAATCAAAACACAGGAACTGGAAAAACAATGTTAGCTAAAGCAACTGCAGGTGAAGCCAATGTACCATTTATTACCGTATCTGGATCAGAGTTTTTAGAAATGTTTGTTGGTGTTGGTCCATCTAGGGTACGAGACATGTTTGCAACAGCGCGAAAACATGCACCATGCATTTTATTTATTGACGAAATTGACGCAGTGGGACGAAAACGAGGTGGAAAAAGCTATGGTGGACATTCCGAACAGGAAAACACTCTAAATCAGGTCTGTTTATATATTTTTTTTTTTTTAAATTATTATTATTATAGTGTTGTTTTCATTCTTGTTTTGTGAAACAAAAGCTTTTAGTAGAAATGGACGGTTTTAACACCACAACAAATGTTGTTGTGCTGGCAGCAACAAATCGTGTAGATATTTTAGATAAAGCACTTTTACGTCCTGGTCGTTTTGATCGTCAAATATTTGTTCCTGCACCGGATATTAAAGGTCGTGCAAGTATATTTAAAGTTCATTTGGGCCCATTAAAGACGTTAGTAGATAAAATGGATTTGTCACGTAAAATGGCTGCCTTAACACCTGGGTTTACTGGTGCCGATATAGCGAATGTATGTAATGAAGCAGCCTTAATAGCAGCTCGTGATTCTCATGATTCCATCACATTGAAACATTTTGAAAAAGCAATTGAGCGTGTTATTGCTGGAATGGAGAAAAAGACAAATGTTTTAGCACCAGATGAAAAGAAAACGGTGGCATATCATGAGGCAGGGCACGCTGTTGCTGGATGGTTTTTGGAACATGCAGATCCATTGCTTAAAGTTTCAATAATACCCCGTGGTAAAGGGCTTGGATATGCACAGTATTTGCCAAAAGATCAATATCTATTATCTAAAGAACAACTGTTTGATAGAATGTGTATGACATTGGGTGGACGTGTTTCAGAAGAAATATTTTTTGGTCGTATAACAACCGGAGCACAAGATGACTTAAAAAAAATTACTGACAGTGCATACGCTCAAATTGTTCGATATGGCATGAATGAGAAAGTTGGTAATGTCAGTTTTGATACAGCCCAACCAGGTGATCCAATGATTTCTAAACCATATTCTGAACAAACAGCACAACTAATTGATAGTGAGGTACGATCTCTTATTAAATCAGCACATGTTCGAACTAGTGAACTATTACAAACACACAAATCAAATATTGAAAAAGTCGCTGAACGTTTGCTTAAAAATGAGGTTTTGAGTCGTGATGATATGATTGAACTGTTGGGAGCCCGACCATTTAAGGAAAAATCAACATATGAAGAATTTGTAGAAGGTACTGGTTCATTTGAAGAAGATACTAGTTTACCTGAAGGTTTAAAGAATTGGAATAAGGACAAGGAACCAGCAGCAAGTGGTGAATCAAAGCCAACACCACCAAAAGAAGTACCTGCATCGTAATAGAGTATTTTTTTTAACAAATCAAATTGTACCTACCATCAGAATGTGGATTTAAAAGCAATCCATTTAGAAACCTAATATATTAAACACTGTATGAAAATCACTTGTCGCAATTGTTTGTATAAATTCAAATACACATGTTTATATTTGATAGTTTGTATTAATTTTGATCAAAATTTAAAACTGAATACGACTATTTAACTAAGCAATGTAGATCAGCTTATATTTATTGTTTTCAGTATGTTTTAGTTAATAAAAATAAAATTGCATTAAGATTTTTGACTATTGGTGGAAAAATGCCTTTATGATTTGTATTCTATTATAGTCATGTGGTAATGTAATAAAAATAAAATAGAAAACGAAATAGAAAATGTTGTTTTGACTGTTGTTATTAATAAAAATAAAAAGAAAGCATATTTTGCTTTGTATATTCTACTTTTATAGCGTTCTTTAAAAAAAATAGAATCAGATTCGTAAATTCGTAAAAGTATATAAATTTTTCAATTCAATTGTTAGTACAATTAGAATTTTGGACGATTCGATTTTGTAAACGTTTACTGTATAAACCAAAATTCATATATTATTTTTTTTTTTTTTTGAAAGCGTAGTCAGAGCAGGCATTTAACGATGTGTCCACACTAGATGGTCGCATAATATTACATTTTTTATATTAATTATTAAATTGTGTTTATTACTTCTTGTTTAATATAAACAAATTTTATCTGCTGTTAACAAATAATAAGTTGGTTAGCATTAATATATTACTTATGTGATGTTACCTAGAAATAAAATTAACTAAATACAACGTACTTAATTTTATTTTTAATATTTTATATAGAAAACTCCAGAAAATTATTCTTTCTAAAATTTAATTTAAATGACTAGATTTTTATTAAACATAATTTATATTCGTTGCACATTTGTCCAGTTTATTATTATTTATGGTATCTAAAATCTATAAGTATTTATTGTTTCAAGGTTTTTTTTTTTACAATTTTTTGTTTTTTATTTTTTAAATTTATTTTTCAATTTATATTCGCGATAGATAAGAAATACAAATTAATTATATTATTTAACATTAGCTCATAGCTAAAGCGAATAATATTAAATATTAGTTGGACTAGGATGTTGGAAACTGGATGTTTTTGTCTAAATTTTTCATAATACATTTTATTTTTTTTATTTTTTTTTTATTAATGATATGGTTTGATTCATTCACTGGGTAATAATACTGCACTGAAATGCGTTTTGATTGAACATATCTTGTATTGTTTTGCTATTAGATAACAAATTTTTGGTTAATAAAATCTTAAAATTTTTTCTTTATTTTTTTTTTTTTTGTAATTTTTCTTTTTTTGTTTTATCATAATTGACCTTATGTAAGTAGGTAGGTAGGTGAATAAGTAAATAAATAATATAAAGTTGAAATTTGAATCTGCTATTAAAGAAAATAAATAAAATCATTTAATAAAATGGATAATTTATTTTGCAATTGTCAATACTGCCGTGGATAGACGCCTTTAAAAGTTATTGTTATAATAAGTATCTAGATCTAACAAATTTTAAGCTATGTTTTGCGAAAAAATGGAGTATTTATAGTTGTACTAAGGCTAGAGCTAGGGACGATTTTTAATAGCAAAATACGTTAGTCTAAGCACGGCAGTAAATAGCTAAATATATAATATATCTATGAATTGTTTAGCAGAAATGGCTACTAAAGTAATGTCTTTAAAACGGTTACACCTTCCTATTCATCTGGTTTACATACATCATTTTGTTTTTATTAATAATTTTCAAAATGAGCATTTTTTTTTTTTAAATTTATTTACAATGTAAATAAATACTGTAATCATAACGTTACATATACTTATGAGCCATATTGCTTATTATACTGTGTAAAATTGTTATTTCGATTCATTTTTCTAGTTTTAAGTAATGTTATTTTAAAAAATTTGCTCTTGAGTTAATGCTTAGTGAATTAATTTTATTAATATTAGAAAATGTTGTCGACTATTTAAAAACCAAAAAACTAATCAAACTGATGCACGAGAGATAACAACAACAATATATTGAATTCGATACCTATTATATTAGGCAGTTTGGGCAAAATGACGTGAATGTAGGAATTGGTGTGAGAAATGACGTAGCGTGAAAATTAGTATGCAATTTTAACTCTCACGTCATTTTTCATACCAATTCTTACGTTCACGTCATCTTGCCCAAACTGCCTATTGATGTTATCGCAAAACATGATTTATAACATCGTTCGACAATCAAATTTTTTTCCACCCATGAACATTTTAAAAAAAAAAAATTCTGAAACTAAAGCATAAGTATATAGTTTCTCTACGGTATCCGTTTATTGAGATCAAGTCATTTGCGGAAATAATATCTTTGTTTACAACATTGTTACAACAGGTACCCTAAATAGGGATCGAATCAAAAAACTTTATAACTTTGTATGGACGAAATGTAGACCATCAAAAATAATTACGATCTGCATTTAAAGTTTTTTTTTGTTTTTTAATTATTACGGGAATTTTGGTATATAAGAGGAATGTTTACATTATGCAATTTGTTCCCCAGCTGCAGCTACCCTAAAAAGTGGTTGTATCAGAAAACTTTGTATGGACGAAATGTAAAGGATCAGAAATTGGTTGTGATCCTTATAGAAAGTGTTTTGATATTTCAATATAAGGAAATTTTAAATGAAAATTTGTATTTACTACCTTCTTACATACCAAAAGTTGCGAAATAGTTAAAATATCAAAACACTTTCTATAGAGATCACACCCATTTTTGATGCTCTTCATAATTTTTTCATACAAAAAGTTTTTTGAACCGACCCCTATTTAAGGTAGGTGTAGTAACAAAGTGGTAAGAAAAAAAAAATTATTTGCTTTGCGTAAATGCCTTGATCACAACAAACGGAAAACGTAGAGAAAACAGCATTTTCTAGTACTTACCGCTTAAACAGTACGGTAGATTTTGATCTACCGGTATTCCACCAGAACATTCTAGTATTCACCGGTTGATATCAAGTGCATATAAAAATTCACCGATTTCTACCGATAGAATTTCTTTATTTAATGGTATGATAGTAGTTAACCGGTACTAGAAAATGCTGCGTATATTTATGTTCTACTTCAAGATTATTTTTTTTAAATGTTCATGGGTAGAATTTTTTTCTTCTTTTTCTTTTTGTCGAACGGTGAAAATATGATTCCAACATTTTTCTTCTACTTTTAATTATTTTCATTTTAATTAACAGTTATTTATGCATTTACAAGGATGCTAAATTATCTCCACAAATAGACGTAGTCTATGTAAGTAGTCTATGCATCCTTAAATAAATGAACATATTCATTCTGACAATGGTAGCTTCTTAGTTAAGAAATTGTAAACGTAGCGGAAGTAGTGATATAATAATCAGATAATTAATAAATAATATGGAAAATTTTTTAGTTGAGCCTTTGGACTGTGCCCAAAAATTTTTATTTTTTTAATTTTATTTTTTAACAGCGATTAGGATTTTAATCAGACTTAATTCATTACGTTTACGTGAACACGTTCATTAAACAATATAATTAAATATTTTCACACGAGCACACATACTTTCGTAAATTATTTTTATTTTTTTTTTTTGTTATTGTTCTCTGTGTGTAATTAAAAATGGTTAATGTGTACGATTCATGTGATATTGGACATGTTATCGCATACAATATTTGCATTCGAATTGATGCACTTAAAAATTAAAATTCACAATAAATTAGTTTTTATTTTTGTCTGATATTCAGGATCGTTTATGGAATAATTTTGCTAATTAGAGCCAACAAAAAAAATTTCAAGATTTTTCTTTTTTATTTTCTTAGGTAGTTATTACCTACAAACAATATTTATAAATGGCATTCACTTTACACATGTAAAAAATTCATGTTTTTTTTTTTTTTTCTTTACACATTTTTAAAATTAGGAGTTATTATTTTCTTGCGATTGGCCTTACAGATTATTATATCAATTTTCATTCACTTCAAATGTAAATATTTCATATTTTAATTATTTCTTTCTTTCATTTTATTTGTTTAAAATAGTTTTTCTATTTTGTAAGACTATCTGAATAAACACTAAATCTTTTTATTCTTCACTAATTAGTTAATATAATATTATAAAATACGATAATTTATATTAAGTGTTTGCAATAAATTTTTAATGTACCTAAAAATTCTTGCCAAAAGCAAACAAAAATATTTAAATTTTTCTTCTTTTTTTTTTTCGAAAACTATAATATATTGTTATCACTAAGGTCTACTTACGTAATTTTTTTTTCATTTTATACATAATGTAAGTATATAACGTCTGATCCAATGTAAACTATTATGATTCGAGTTAGAATAGTCTATAATCAGAAAAACATTTCTCGAAAAATTCTTATTGCGATGAGTCCCTCCTGCTCCTTAATTTAGGTTAATATTAAGTTTTTCTTTGAGAGCAAGTATCCGATAAATAAAAAATGTAATACCGTATTGCAATAAGAAATCATCGAAAACTATTTAAATATTATAAGCTATATAAGCTAATGTTATTCGAGTCACCATTTGTTTAAGCTGAATAGAACGATACATAAATATATTTAAAAGTAAACTATTGTAAGTTACATTGAATGTATGTATAATGTATATATTTTAAATCTAAAATTAATTACTTATTTCGGTTTGGTATATTGCTTTTAAGAAATGTGATGGTCTTTCCACATATTAATGTGAGGGTCGCTTAAATATATATATATAATATATATATATAATATATATATATATTTATATTTATATAATTTTTTTTTTTTTTTTTAATTAAATATATACTTAGTGGATACTTTATTTAGTTTACTCGTTATATATTAACTATAATTTATTCATTTTTTTCATTCTCATCTCATTTTTGAATTATATAAAAAAATATTATTATTATATATTATATTGAATTTCTTAAAAATTACAAATTTTAATTATTTAATTTGGGTAAGTGTAAATATGTATTACAATAATTTAAATCATATTTAACCGACATAAAAAATAAAGTGTGTGGTGTATTTTTTTCAAATAAAAAGCCGCACCAAACATTTCCCGATCCGTATTGATCAGTTACGTTACAATAATATCTTCATCGTCATCACCATCATTATCATCAAGTGAATCATCCTCGCAACCAGATGTTTTCATTCCATCGTCATAATATTTTTTGAATTCATCACGTAAACAAGATGATTCTAAATGTTTATTTAAATAAGATTTAAGTGCAAACGTTTTGCGACATCTTGAACATTCGAATTGTTTATTAATTGAATGGGTTTGCATATGTGCCCGAAGATTTGATCGATCCGCAAATGCTTTCCCACAATGAGCACAGCCATAAGGCTTCTCACCAGTATGTGATCGTAAGTGTCCCTGCAATAGCCATGGTCGAGAAAATAGTTTACCACATACGCCACAGCTATGGGTTAATTTGTGTGTTAATAAATGCATTGCAAGGGCTGGCATTGATACATACGCTTTGCCGCATGTATTACATTTTTTGGCAGATTGTGAATCTAAACTTCTATGTGTTTGTTTATGGCGACTTAAATTACTTGATGTTGCATATTGTTTTCCACATTGTGGACATTTGTAGCGACCCTTTCGTTTCTCTTCAACGTGTATAATCTCAGCATCACCATTTCCTTTTTTCGAACGACCATCATTTATCATAACCGAATCGAAAATTGTCATTCCAAACACTTGGGCGGATTTCGTTAACTCTTTTGTATCATCTTGTTGCTTTTCAATTCGTCTAGCATTTTTCTTACGACTTTTTATCATTTCTTCACTATTTGATGATTCAGAAAATGAACATAATTCTATATCGGATGATGATTCGGATGCTGGTGGAATTAAGGGTGATGTACATGTTTTTGTTTTAATATTCTCGAGATTACATTTTTGTTTATTTAAATTGTTATCATTTACGTACAATATTCCTGTATCAACAACATTAGGGGAAGAAGACTCCATTTCATAAAGAATTTCTATATTATGACTTTTATTATTATTATGATTATTATTATTATTATTATTATGGTTGTGCTTTTGTGTTATTATTGATCCTCCTCCTGTTGTTGTATACGTTACATAGTCCGTCGGTGTTATTTCATGCATAACTTGTGAATTAACATTAAAATTTGTAACTGGATGTAGTATTGTTACAACACAAGGCGCCGGAAGTGGAGGCAAACTTTGAGATAAAGATAAAAGGTCATGAGCCGCTTCTGTTTCTTCAATACTACGTTCACGATAGATTGAATTTATTGATGATTCGTTATGATTTTTTGAGGGTGCTGAGACAATGCAATCTGACAGTGGTGATGATAATGATGATATTAGTGAAGGTGATTCATAATAATCATTTTTTTTATCATTTTGCTGATAACACTTTTCTCTATATCTATTGTATTGTTGTTGGTGTGAAGGTGTTGTCTTTATACTAAAAACCACTTTATCGCCAGTAGAATTAATATTTATTGCTGATGGATTTACATTTCGATTTCGTTTTGGTGTTATTGGTGTTATTGGTGTATCTGTTAATATAATTGACGTGGGAGTTGTAGTTGGTTGTTTTGATGTTTGAAATATTATACTGCTATTGGTGTTTTTGTTGTTGGAGGTGTTTATCCGCTTATTAAGAGGTTCATGCGGTATTGATAGGTAACCTGAAACAAAGGTAATTTATAAGTGGAAGTGGTTGTAAATGAATTATTATTTCTGGTACGTGAACAATGAACAGTGAATAAATGTTTTAGTTGTATAAACACACACCTACACCAAAAATGGTTTATGATGGTTATACATAAAAACAGATAAAATCCCAATTCGATTGTATAATATGATTACAAATGTGCGTGGAATGGAAAACTTTTCTACGATCATTATTATCAACATAGAAATAAAATCATTAAGCATACACTGTTTTTAAATTCAAAGATTCATTTCACAATTACAGAAATCTTCTTCTTTTTTTTTATTAACTCTATATAGAATAAATCTAATACCCACTTCTTCTTTTATTGGAAATTATAAATGCCTCGTTACAGTGCCTATGGAGCCTTAGGACAAAAAAAAACCCTTATCCTCGACAATAAATCGACAACCTGTTTAAAGGAATCAAATGCAGGTATTGAACGAAAAACGAGCGATTGATGATATTAATTCGTAATGTTAAACAGATTTTATTTTAAATTTAACTACAAGTACATGTATTTATGTACATATTATGCTCAGTATGCTCAGTAGGTACATATGTATAAATATAATGCACAATATTCAATATTAGTACTTATAATTATAAAATAAAATACAATATGCAGGACGTATTTCCGTTATTGCTTATTTTTAGAATCAGGTTCGAAAAAAAAAATCTATTCAAATTTAATAAGCAACGAGATTTAAAAAAAAATATTTAAATTTTATAAAATATAAATGTGGCTGGCTTTGAATGGAAAAAGAAGGGTATTTATCAATCACTGTAGATAAATATATACACGACATAAACCAAAAAAAAAAAAAAAAAAACAAGAAAAAACCACTTAGATAACCCGCCCACTAATATAACTTAAGCATTTGCAATTTAAAATTTGTAAAACAACAGGTAATGTTAAAAGCAAAACAAAATTCTATCTCTTTTCTAACTACCTTTTCTATGGTAAATAAAATGTTAAGTATGAAATGAAAATAATTGCCGATAACTCCCTTGGCAATTCACATTTTCCAGCAATTAAAATTCAAATTATTCCAGTGGCGCGAATTTTATTATCATTATATATTTATTTTTTATTTATTTTTTTTGTTATTTTTATAAAAGTGAAATGCATACAAAAAAAAAATAAATAAAATAAAATAAAATAAAAAAACCATTTTTTTTTTTAACTGAAGAATATTATAATAAAATATAAAATATAGAAAGAAAAAAATAAATATTTTCTGCATAAATATATATAAACGTAGAGACACGTATATAAAATATAATTTATACATATATATAGACTTAGTACCATAGTACATACCGTCAATTTTTGCCTCATGGGTGTTATTATAATAGATTGGAGCAACAGTAGCTTCAGTTGGGCTGACTGGTCCTGGTACTTCATCCTTATTTTGTTGTTGTATGGCAGCGGTGGTTGTATGTGGCGGTTTCCGTTGTGTTGTGGTGGTTTTCCATTCACCACCACTAGCAATGCCTCCACCTCCAACATTTGAAGAATATTGCTGAATTGACTGTTGCTGAGCATTGATTTTTTTTATTGTGTAGCAACGGGGCATTTTTATAATTTTTTTTTTATTTTTTTTTATTATTATTATTATTATTCGCTCTTTTATATTTTTGTTATTTTATTATTATTATTATTTTTTTTTATATAAGTAGGTATAAATGTTGTAAAATTATATATATTTTTCTTCTCTTAATATCACTTTGGGTTTATTA
>JAABKK020010884.1:0-56426 GCA_011634745.2 Catotricha subobsoleta
CGAAAAAATGTCGAAAATCGATGATTTTTTCAAAAGTTTATCTTTTTACATCTTTTAAGCCCCGTAACTTTCGAATGAGTTTACAAAACTTTATTATTTTCTAAGATGCAAGTACCTGACCGGATTGACTTCTATACAAAAATGTTTCAGAATTTAATTTAGTTTGATGAATCCTTTCAAAAGTTATAGAACTTAGAAAATGAAAAAACACAAACACTCAAAATCACAAAATCACAAGATCAACTGGATTGCGCCGGTGGCTAAAATTTAAAAAATTCGGAGCTTAACATTAAAAATAGTCGTTTTAGGTCCAGTCACATGTAAAAATGCTTTTGGAGCTAGAAAATTTTAACCTTTTAGGAAACGAACCACCCTAATATATATTATTATTTTATCGATCGTCAAATGAACATTTTCTATACCCTACGGCTTTAATAGTCATGAAGAACGTGAATATTTTCAATATTATCGTTTCGTTGCACTGCATACAACTTACTTAATTTCATACTAAACATAACATAAATACATATCTATAGGCAGTGAATATCATAAACAATGAATTTAAACAAAAAAAAATAAAATAAAAAAAACAAAATAAAGATTAAAATATTTTTAAACGTTCTTTCCAGTTATAAATTTTAGACATTAAATAATAATATATGCGGTAGTTTGCCACTTTGTGTATATAATTTTCATATTTCTTTAATCCTCTCTATATTCTATTGTTCAGATCATTTTAGATGAATTCTATTTTTCTTAGTAAAGTATAACTTTGCTTGCGCACGCTGTTTACCTCTATAAATATTTTAGCTCTCATTTTATCGGTTTTCTTTCCCTCAAGAAAAATATAAAGAAAAGAAGAAAAAAACTTGAATAGCATTGAAGTAATTTCATTGGAATTTTTTATGTATAATTTGCCGTAATATTCAGCATTTAATAAATTGAACAGTTTTATATATTGAATTATTATCATTTAAGAGAAATATATTAATAACGCGATTCTTTTTTTTTATATGTTTAATTGACTTTGGGTGAGTTCGCGTTATAAACTGTTGTAGTAAAACTAATTTAATGTGCCGCAAATTTCACATTAAAATTATGTTTTCAATAAAATAAAATTATTTGTTTTGAATAATAATTATTGTTTAATAGTTATTTTTTTTTTTATTAATTATAAGCATAGGAGTAGAAAATTTCTCTCTATATATATATATGTATCAAAAACATTTTCTGTTAATATAACATAAAATGTTTATGACACATAAATGTTCAGTAAATAATCCCAATGTTCAGTAACGCAGTAACTCGAATTAGGCCGGATTGGGATTATTTCACAAAGAGAGAATGATAGATTTATAAAATAGGAATATAGCCAGAAGAGATCTCCACTTATCCCCAGTGGGGCCTTAGCGTGAGGAAAAAAGTTATTCAACAAAATGTATCTTTTTCTACCGAACATTGAGGACAAATTACCTAAACCTTTGGATTGTTTTCTACCGAACAAAAGGTTTTTCTTACTGGTAGAATAAATAGTTCCCATAAAATATCTCACCTTAAACGAATAAAACAATTTATAATTCTATTTTGAAGCTTATAGGACCGTCAGAATAATAATAATAATATTCGATCTTTTTTTTTTTTTCAGAGTGATCACAGTCAAACGCCTTTACATCAAGCTGTTATTTCAGGAGATGAAAAAACAGTTGAATTATTATTATCGACCGGAGCAGATCGGAATGTTAAAGATACTAAAGTATGTATATTAAATTTCATTCTAATAATATATATTCGAGTTTAAATATTTAATTTATTTGTGTTATATAGCATGGCAATACACCATTACATGAAGCAGCATGGCGAGGCTATAGCCGTTGTGTTAAAACATTATGTACTTTACCTAAAATCACCGCAACAAAAGAAGTCATCACCAAATCGAAACAACTTAAAGGAGCCATTCAAAATACTCAAGGTGCACTTCATAGCGCTCTGTTGGGAACCAGAAATGCTGGTGGATTTTCAGCATTACATCTCGCCGCTCAAAATGGACATAATCAAAGTTGTCGGGAAATTCTATTGGCAGGAGCTAATCCAGATGTACAAAATAATGTGAGTAAAATGATTTTTGTTATAAAAATACAATACAATATAATAAATAAATAAATATTTCTAATTGTTGAAAACAGTATGGTGATACACCGTTACATACAGCTTGTCGATATGGTCATGCTGGATCCACTCGAATATTGTTATCAGCCAAATGTGATCCATTGCGTGTCAATTTAAATGGTGACACACCATTGCATATAGCCTGTGCAATGGGACGTCGAAAATTAACACGAATATTACTACAAGCTAGTAGCTCTAATTCATTAAAAATCAAAAATGCACAAAGCGAAACCGCACGTGATATTGCACTTAGAAAGAAATTAACTGAAATTATTGAAATATTAGACGCACCACCACCACCACCAATTGTTATTGTTGAAGCAGAAATTACTAAAAGAGGCGATCGAGAGCGTAGTTCAAGTAGCTCACGTCATAATAAAAAGACGAATATTGGTCCAGTCAGTGATTTAGTTAAAAATAAAAAGAAAAATAAAGAAGCTGTAGGACCAGAAGACGTTAATCCAAAGAACTGGTCACCATATGGATGTCATTATTTTCCTGATCCAAGAACATTTCCATCACCAAAACTAGAGACCTTACCAAAAGAACCTCTGAGTACTGGAGAACAATATTATTTAGATTTGGCGGGAAATATAAGAAAGGGACCTGTTGGTGTAGGAAATACATGCTATTGTGGCCCATTTTTCCGACATATTGAACAACGAATCAGCCGCAATAAAAAAAGTCTTAAGAAATATGTACATAAAGCTACAGAAAAATTGGATAACAAAGTACAAGCGCTTGCATTAAAAACGGATGATCAGATTGAACAAATTGCAAGGTAAGTATCACAGAGGTAACTCTATTGAATTTATAAGATTGTATTAATTAGAAAATTCAAAATAAAAATATTTAAAAATAATTAAAGGTCAATGATGGCAGATCGTATACGTTGTGAGGGACGTCGCATTCATCTTGAACAATGGCTAAAACGTGGAGACCAATTGCGTGCAACGGTTGCCCCGCATACCTCAAAACATCGGAAAGATGAAACTAATACAAATACACTAACACGTTGTCGAAGCTTAGAATTACTCGAAGACGATGCGTTTGCAAGAAGGCTTAACCATTCAACACCTAGTGGCCTACGACGAAGTTTCGATTTACTCGACAATAATCATCACCAAGTTATTGTTCATCGTGGTCCGGATGAGGATATCGATACCATAAGATCTAGTTCAGTTCAACGAAGTTCTATTTTTAGTGGATCAGAATTAAATCGTCATCATTTAAGTTTAGATAAGGATTTTACAGAAAAAGAAAAATTAAGTTCATTGTCAGATAAAGGTCATTTTACAGCATCTGACAGAGATAGAAATTCTTTGCTTGATAAAACTGATTCGGAGTTTTCAAGACAAACAAATATTTTAAATGATAAAGAAACACTTTCGGTAGCAGAACGTTTAGAAGAATTACTATCAAAAACTAACGAGATTATACAAATGGAGAGAATAGCCAGAAGAAAAAGCAAAGAGGGTTTTTCTATTTTGGATTTAAAGAATCGTTCTAAAAAATCAGCAAGTGATCATCTAAAGGTGTCATCAACTAGTCAACACAGTAGTAGTGGTGGTAACGCGACTTATGAAGATAACTTAATTAGAAAGTTTAAAAGATTTGACTACAAGAGCCCCACGAAAAATGATAGTTCATTTATTGCACACGAAATGAAAAAAATTACATCATCATTACTAGGGCGAGTTTCTGATAGTAACGAACGCATAATTGTCGGTAAAGAGGACAATAATGCTGTTTCACCAGAAATCTCAAAAGAATTGATTGGTCGCAAAGAGTTAAGTAAAACATTAGAACATGAACATGACCGAAATAGTGCCCAGAGTGATGGTTCACATTCACATCGTAGTGTTTATGTTCCCGATTTTAATCGCACATGGACATCTAGCCAATCTAATGATGAACAGCATGAAGAGAACAAAGAAGATCTACTAGAAGATATAAGCAATGAACACGATGAGGACGCATGTTTTGAGGCTAATCATCATCAAGGGCAATATTACCAGACTGATGCTATTGATGGGGATGTTCTAACAACTCGGTTCGATGATGCAACTGGAATTGTTGATATGCACAGATTTAACGGAGGTTTTTATCAGAATACGTGCTTTGAGGATATGTCAAGTTCATCAAGTAAAACATTAGAATCTGTTAAACACTTTGGAAGCATAGAAAATAGCGGAACAGGCAATGATGAAGTTGATGGTCGGTGTGACTTACCAGAAATGGCAAACATTAAGGAGTTGTATGAACTAAAAAGTCGAATTCTTAATGGAGCACATTGGCGTAGTCAAGTTCTGAGAAAAAGTGCGCAGGACGCCAATAAAATGGTCATAGAGGTTAATGGTAACGGTGACGCAGGTGGTGGCACTCAAACGGTGTCATATGATACTGAAATCAGTCTAACAAAAAATGCACAGCAGTATTCTGTAGATAGTCCCATTTCAAGTGTGAGTCCTTCTACACACAAAAATAGAGTCAATGAATTAGTTGCAAAATTTCAAGGTAAGGATACTCATTCTACCAATCCAAGTTTTGCAGAAATTATGAATAACGGTAACAATGAAAACTCGGAAAGTAGTGAAGATGAACATGAAATTGATTTTGATGAAAATGGTGATACACAACATCAACGATTTTATGACAATCAAATAATAGAACCAGTGCAAAACATTATTTACCTTGAACATCCTTCAAAACAAGTTTTACCGCTACCATCATTGCCATTAAATAATCTTCATTTAAGTAATGGCTATCCAGGAATTGGCCCTAAACCAACACATTTCGATTATAATAATGCACAACCTCAGGTAGCTAACTATAATCCACCCTTTATAAATCAATCCTATAAAAGCCCAATGCCACGAATTATCGACACCCGCTGTTTAATACCTAAGGATGCTTATTTTCATGAAAATTATCCTAATAAAAATCACCTAAAGCCAATCACCGATAATTTACCAGAAAGAATATCACCTCATATTACTGGCAGGAATCGAAATCCGTTACCATACACGATGACCAGTGACAACGAAATCCTAGCCAATAGACAACATCCATTAGTCTTGCCAAATTATCTAAATAACAATAACATACAACAAAATCATGTAAATCCAATCCCACCAACGCCATATAATCACACGACATCGCAATCAGTGCATTTAGTTCCCAATCGTGAAAAGCTTCTTTCAAACCGTAAATTTGGATCAATAAACGCAACGATACCATCAACAGATCTAGAATTAACACACATAAATTCCCAACTATATTTAGATCGCACCAATAATAAATTTTCTTTACCAACAGTAATTAATCGAAATAATATTCAAACTATTGTTGATCAAGCACAAATTGAACGTGATATGCACAATGATTCTGGATATAGTACAAAAATGTGTGGCAGTTCACATGGACCTAGCCCCAGTTTATCAGGCCAAACAGATCCTGAACTTACTAACAACGGTGGAGTTGTAAATGCTAACGTTGGGCAACCACGAATATTAATTAATGGCAATAGTGATAATATAAATGCGAATAGCAACAATATTCAAGAACGAAACAAAGGTGTTAATAAACCAAATGAATTCTTATTTACAAATATTGGAGCATCAAGTTTAGTATAAATAAATTAATTTAATTATATATCTTGTCGTGAAACATTTTATTGGTATAGTAAAATAATTAACAATATAATCTTTCATGTTATGCATTCGGATTGTTCAATTTTTGTATGGGAGTCTCAAATGCTTTGATTTTTCTAGTTTCAAAACCATTTATAGTTATAGACTCGGTTTAAGTTCTATACAAAGAAATAAAAATCACGTCAAAAAGTCTTTTTACAGTAAAATCAAAACTTTTGTCGACTTCAATAAAAACAAAAAACAAAAATAGAACATTACGGAAGTTATTATTCTAAAATTTAATTTTAATTTTAATTTTGTTTTAATTAATTTTGTGAATAGGTGAATAATGTTTATAACTTTTCTTTGTATGTAAATAATATGAAAAAGTAATTGTAAAATAATAAATTATTTTTAACGTTAAATAACAAGATTATATTTGTTTTATTTTTGAAGCTCTTATTAATGTGGATCGCATATAGTATGAAACCTTATATCCAACCAAATATTCTGTTTGTGCTGATTTTGAGATTAGGCCTTGAATTAAATAAATGGTGACCTTAGATCTTCAAAAATTAATTAATTACTTGAAAATGCTTCGTTTTAATTTCAAATACTGGATTTAAAATTAGTATAGGTACTGTTTCCATGATAATTTCGCTTCCATTAAAAAAAAAAAAAAACAAGGTGGAAATTAGATTGGCACAGAACTTCATTTTATAAACAAAGCAATATATAATAATCCCTATAATTTCCACAAAAAGTACTTACTCATTTTCATTTTGCTTTTTCTCGGGACTGAGTGTACGGATTTTGATGTTTGACCTAACGTTGGATATGACATGAAAATTTGTATGTATTTCTTTTGGTTTTCAGTTCGTAAGATTAAAGAAAAGTGTTTTTGTGAAGAATTCAGAAAACAAAAAAATGAAAGTCACTACAAAATTTATAAAATATGTATAGCAAAAAATGTTTGACCTAGAAGCAACGAAAATGTTAATTGGGTGACCAATATTAATATATATAATACTGATCATATTACAATTTATTATGAAATGATTATAAATTATAAATTATAATATTATATATTTATACTCAGATTAACTAACAACTTCATAATCCATAAGAATTTGTCATTTACTGTTTCGCCACAACTCAATCTATTAGGTAACTCAATAGGAGAATACAGTTTTGTATAATTGGGCAGAACCGGTAACATCAGAAATAACGTCTCAGACGAGAAAGATACAAGTGACAGTTGAGAACCAATATTTATTTGCGTTAAGCAGCGTATTTCATTCAAAAGAATTAACGAATTTCACGCTGATCAATTTCTACAAAACGTTAGGTACTATATTATTAAGTTAAGGCAACATGGTGTGGTAGTAGGACCGTGTATATGAAAGCGAGGCCATTGTAAACGAAGCCACGAGTTGCCTTGTATATATTTTAGGTTATTCGATAGAATAAGATAATTATTTAAGGAACATGGAAATAGACAAAACAATTTTCATAGATATGACTAGCTTTTTGTGTGTCCATGCAGACCTCTCAGAGGTCACCTCTGATATATACATATAGAAAATTTGACGTATGCTAACAAATAACATATAGTAGGTAGCTGCTTTTGAGAAAGGTAAAAATGATTAGTGGATATTTAGCAAAAATTGTGAAATTCACGCATAATTTTAAACAACAATTACTTATTTAATATAGTTTTATTGACAATATTCCATGTAATACAGATTACATTCATTAATATAATTATATTTAATATAATAATTAATAATATTTTATTCAAGCTCACACTTAATCTATTTTATTTTTTGTTTCATGCATTTTTTTTTTTGTTTTTTTGCCTTTTCTCTGTTTTATGTACTTATTGTGTATATTGTTTCTGTTTATTTTCTCTCTGTTGCTGATGATTATGATTATAATAATATATTTATATTAATATTTCTGTACCAATTTAGTTTTTAAGTTATTACACATTTTACTTTAGCAATTTTTTTATGAGTTTTTTTTGTAACCCATTGAATTGAATTCAAATTTGATGGATTACATTTTATGGAAAACTGTATAGTGAGTTCATAAAAACTATGGTAAAAGGATATATGGGTAGAAATAGGATACCGTGCAAGAGTTAAGTGCTTTTGGTGAATTATTGATTTAAGGAGATGGATATAAATTTACAGAAAAACAAAAGATTCGTTAAATATACAATAATTTCTTCAAATGAATATAAATTATAAATTAGATAATTTGCATAATTTAAACTAATAAACATTTTGATTTTAATGTAAAATGTTTTTGATAATTATAACTACTTATTTTTTTTAATTAAAAAATAAAAATGAATTAGAAACTAAATTGTCTTAAGTTTTGTTTTTTTTTCTATTATCTCAATTATTTTTTTAATTATTATTTATTATTAATATATTTAATTTAATTTCATTTTGATTAATTTTAATTTCAAAAAATTCCACACATTTATTTGTTTGAAAATACAATTTAAAATATTTCAATTTTTTACGGAAGTTTGTTGTTCAATATCTGTCTATTCGTATGGGGGAAGGGGGATGTGTTTTCATTCGGTTTGTAGGTAGATCTAATAATATTTATTAATAATTTTCTTCAAAATTTCAGAATGATATATCGGTTCTATACTATCGTTAACCTGGCATTAGGTGGCTATCTACAAATGTCACGAATGGCATAAGGATGTATAATGCTCTTCGGAACATATATGTAGACAGAGATGCAAGTACTGTGTAGAGGTATTGTAATTGTTAGTACTGTAGTGCTTTTTCCTTGCACTCATTACTGATACTGTCAATACTGAAAGTACGCAGCTGGTAGTGAGGAAAGACCCTGTTTTAGTCCTGTCAGTACATTTTACAAAGTATTGTAGTTAAAGATGCAACAGTACATGTACTTTCAATATTGACAGTAACAGTAATAAGTGCAAGGAAAAAGTACTACAGTACTGACAATTACAATACATCTACGCAGTACTTCTATCTCTGTTTGTAGATAGCCATCTAATGTCATTCGTGACATTTGCAGATAGCCACCTAATGCCAGATCAACGACGATATGTTGTTGAACTAGTAAATGTCTTAATAAAATAATGTGTTGATCAATGGACAAATAGAATAAAAGTAGAAATTTTTTTGTGTATTAAAATTAATCAAATTCGTACATAATTCTCATTAATAAAGTTTACGTTTTTCTTCATTTTAATTTTACATTGGTTATTAATTTAAATAGAAACATCTAAAAATGATTATAATATTTTTTATAAATTTTATCTATATTTTATGTAATTATTTTAATTAATGTTAATGTTTTATATAATTTATAATAATTTAGTTTTTTTTTTGTTTTTATTATATTTATAATAATAATTACGAGAGTACTGCATTCAAAAAAAAAAGAAGAAAAAACAGGAAAAAATAAAACGAAGATATTAAAAAATTGATATCAATCAGAAAGAAAGAGAAAGAAAAACAAGGAAATTATAAAATATTGATAGAATTACTAATCGTTTTTTTTTTTTTTGGTTTTTTTTCTTTGTTTTTTTGAAAATAGCTTATAAGTTTTCTTTTGCTTTGCGTACACAGTTCCTGAATGCAAAGCAAAAATAGCGCACAATAATTATTTAATTTAAATTTTTTTTTTTAACAATTTTTTTTTTTATAATTTTGAAAAAGAAATTAAATTTTAATAATTTGTTTAAAAGATTTCATATTTTCATATTTACATATTTTATTCGTTTTATAATTTTTTTTTTTAGTTTTCCTTTATTATTATTTATTTATTTATTTTTGTGTAACAAACTAAACACGTAATTAATTAATTCAATGTTTTTTTTTCAAGAAATTTGATTTATTTAATATTTAATAATATGCGTTTTTACTGAGTTTTTTTTTTTTTTTAAATAAATTTTAAACAAAATTTTGTTTATAACAAAGTTTTTAAATTGTTTAAAATTTTGCTCTTTTTCTTAAATACTTCTGTTTTTTTTTTGGTTTGGTTTTTGTTTGTTCGTCAAAAGTAATTAAGTAATAATTTTAAAAATTATTATTTTTCTTAAAGTTAATGTGCTTTGTTCTTAAGATACTTTTAGTTGAAACCGTATAATGGTTTTTAACTAAATTTTTTTTTTGTTTTTTGTTTAATATTTAGTTTTATACTTAAATTTAAAAAAGAGAAAAAGCCGTAATTAATTAACACGCGATTAATTAATATGCTGCAACGCGAAGGCGATGATTGCATTTAAAAATTGCCTGAGGAATAAAACCACAATCTCATAATAAGTAATTGCGATGAGTTCTCCTCGGTTTCGTCTATTTTTTGTTGTTGTTGTATTTGTTTTAATTTTAAACATATTTAATTGCAGCTTTTTTACGGTTGAGTTTTTAATTAAATATGTGTCAAATTTGGTAAGTTTTTGGTTATTTTGTAAATATTATTGGAACTCTGGTTTTGTCTACTTAAAAATTTTTTTTTTAGTAATTCATTTTTTTTTTGTTGTTTAATATTTTTGTATTTTAAATATTTTAATTTATTTATTTAATTTTTTTTTTATAACTATTTTGTTTAATGAAAATCTACTCATAAACATACAAAAAGCTATTTGCGCTAAGTATATAAATTTTTGGTAGAAAAAACGGTTGTTTTTTTTTTATGTATTTTGTTGTTTTTCATTATAAAATGTAAAAATGTTGCTCTTTTGATTTTCGTTTCTTTAAATTATTTTTTTTTTTTTGGTTTTTTAATTTTTTTTGTTAAAGAAATTTGTTTTTTTTTCGATACGATTTTTATGTTGGTTCAGCGTACACGGCTATAATAAAGGAAAAAATGAGTGAATGAATGATTTTGATTTTGATTTGTTCGTAATTTTTACATTTAAATAAAAAATATTTCGATTTATTCCATTTGTGATGCGCGTGCAAGCTGCAATCTCTGTTTGTCAATTTGTCATTCGTACACGTTATTCAATTATCTATTTAATTTCATTATGGATTTGTTTGTTTTGTTTGTTTGTTTTTTTGGCACAATATTACTTTTATTTAAAAAAATAAAGTGGCCAAACGTTGTAACATTCAGTCAAAAATTGTGGAGCAAATTAAATTCGATTTTCAATTAGAAATATTTCAATAAAAATATTATTCAAAGCGAGCAATATATTTTATATATTGAGAACCAATCACATATTTTTTTTATAATTTTTAACGGTCGAAGCCTTTTATGGCCAATGAACATTCTAATAATTCCTCTATGTTTATATTATCAATATCAGGTTCATACATATCATTAAAAATCAATAAATACATAGGTACAATCTGTACAAAGCGTGTACAATATATACTTATTATTTATGATTAAAAGAATGGTTCCATTAATCTGCTCGATTTTGACTTATAGAGAGAGAAATCTTATATCATAATAAAACTATCTAAAAATTTATCATACCATTAACTCGAATTGGTTTTGTTCATTTCTATTAAATGGTAAATAATGCAAAGTTTGCAAAGTCATATTTTTGTTTTTTGAATAATTCACCAAATGTTAATTTGATGTAAAAACACTAACATTTGATGCACATTGCACATACTTAAGAATTACTATAGATTTATATTATGAGCATGTTCGATTGATGATTTATAATAATATTATTTTTTTCTGTTATTGAAATATCTCATTAAAAATAAAGCGATATTGAAAATAGTCGATATCCTGGTAAAGTTAAATCTAGTGTTTACCTAATTTTAGACACACACGTTTCCTATAATATCATGAAAATGAAAAATTTATTAAAACTACGAGTCGAGACTTAAAAGTTGAATGATTGATTGTTAACCGTAAATATACTTGGTAGCATTAACTAGTAAATATTAAATTCGTTTTCAATAATTTGGTTCGAAGTTTTTATAAATTGTAATTTGTAAAAAAAACATTTTTTTTTATATTATATATTTAAACAAAAAAATGTGTAGAAAAGTGAGAAAGGGAATGAAAAATGATGGCCGTCTTTATTTCATAATCACATTTTTATAAGAAATTATAATTGACTATTTGTTGGCACACACAAAAAAAAAACAACAATAACGACAACAACAGTAGGCATTTAGGGTAAATGGCGTGAACGTAACCGTAGACCGTTGGCGTGAACGTAGAAGTTTCAAAAAAAAAAAAAAATTAAATTAAATTCGACATAAAATAAGTGGAGTTTGATCATTAGGTCGCGTTAAATACAGCTAACGTAATTTGCACAAAATAGTTGTGGTCAAACTTTGTTTATTCTTCTCGAATTTTATTTCTTCCCCATGAAATTTGACACTTCTACGCTCATGTTAACGTCTCTACGCTTACACGTTCACGCCGATTTACCCTAACTGCCTAATAATTCATTTTCATGATTATTAATTTAATTTAAATATTTTTACTTAATTAATAATGATTTCCTTATTGATAAAAAAAAATGAATTTAAACTTATCAGCCCAATTGTGGTATCAGCAACATTTTATAAAAAAAAAAAAAAAAAAACATGAATTTATTAAACCATTCTCTTCAGTAGTTCAGTACATGGTATTAAATAAAGGGTAGTATTTAAATGGCCAGTAAAAAAAAATCAAAATGGTCAGTAAAAATATTACCGCATTTTACGGTATAAGTCGAGTAGGGAGCACAAAGATCAAATGATAATGTGATCATAGAACGTAACGTAACGTAACATAGCCCTAGCGAAGGAACCATGTCTGGATCCTTTGAGAACTGTGAAGTGGATTATAGTTTTGTCACAGACCAAAATTCTGTTATTTAAAATTCTGATTTTAATTTTTTTACTAATAATTTTCGATTTTTTTATTGATCAAATAATTTGTTCCCTTAAATAAATATTGTACTACATTTCACTACTGGTAAGTCCATATTCGTCAATATAATTTTTCATAATAAATATGACAAATAAAAAAAACACACACACATCACACACACACTAATAGCATAAAAACCAAAATTTGTACAATAGAATCTCAGAATATTACAAATTATTAAAATAAAATAAAATGAAAAAAAAAAAAAAATTATGATAAAAACAAGTCTTTATTTATTTATTATTTTGTTCATATACTTACAGAAATCTTATAAAATAATAATAATAATAATAATAATAATAAAAAAAAAAAAAATATTAAAAATAAACATTACAGAAAATATAATAATTAAAAGCAAAAAAAAAATAATAATAATATAGATATAGATATAATACGTCTGATAGAAATGTGTTAATGTAATTTTTTTTGGGGTTGGGATGAATGGTGGCTGCGTAGTGTGTGTTTGTCACATTAAAAGAAATTCCTATAAATTGAAATAAGATTATGATTGCTAGTTGTTGTAAGTCCATTTCTGAATATTGGAAAATAATATTTAAGTCATTGACCATAACATTTGTCTACGTAGTAAATAATTATTTGAAACAATCAATGAAATCATGAATCCATCAAACCAAATATTTTCTGCGGAAACATGAGTAACTTATAATTATATCGAAGTTATATAATTTTGTTTGTTTTTTTGTTTTTCAACAAATTTCTCATTAAAATGTACGCAGGCTTTGAAAACAGTAAATAGTCTGTCTGTGGGGCGGAATCATAAACGGTGCGTCGAATCATGAAACTAATCGACGTGTCGAATGCTCGACGCGCAATGTAAGTATATCGTCGAGCAAGTTGTGTCGAGTGGTCGACGTTTTTTTTAAACAATTTTCATCGTGCAAAATGAACTAAAATGAACAAACTTTCATGATGCCATGATTCGCCCCCTGATATATAAACTTTATATTCAACACATCTCTATATATTTGTTCACATGCTTTGATTAATTGGAAAATTTAAAAATTATTATTTTAATAGAAAAATTAAAATTGAAATTAATTTCAAAATAATATATAATTTATTTTATAATAATTTTGTTTCTATTTAGATTTCATACAATTTGCTGTTGATGGTATGGCCATAATTTAACAGTTCTTTTTATTATTATTTCGAATTTTTTTGTTCTTTTATGAGATTCTTAGAGTAAATTGAAATGAAACTGAATGAATTATTCCCATTTCCCATAGTAAATATTTGTATTACAAAATTGTCATTTATTTATCAATTTTTTTTTTTTTTTTAAAATTGAAACAGACAAAGTTGAATTTGTAAATAGAGATTTCTTTTCGAAAATGCTGAACAAAATTTAGCATTAAATAAAATATTTCTAAATATTTTTTTTTTTTTTATTATGAATTGCTAAATGATAGCAATTTGCATTGAAACATAATTACTATCATCGAAACCCTCTCTGAATATATATTGCTCGACCCGATCGTTATTTGTGCCAATTTTTTGGTTTCCCTTTTAACTTATATGGACTTCCAAAGAACGAAAAAAAAAATCATATTTCTAAAAATGGTGTTGATTGCACAGAGCCATTCATTTCAATTTCTCTGTAAATAAGAAAATTTTAAAAGAAAAAAAAATCATTGTTTACGGTTTTGTTTCGTTTTTGTTTTTGTAAATAGCAAATTCATCAATTGTAAAATACTTCATATTGTTTATAATTATTCTAACATTTATGTTTATTAATGTGAATGTTAATTTTTATCTATGAATGATTAGTTTTTTTTCTTCTTTAATTTATTATGTAATTTAAATGAAATAATGATTTGCAATTACTTAATTTATCATTTTTTTTTTTTTGTTATTTATCAATAATATTTTAATTGTTTCACTTATGATTTTAATTAATAATGCGGTGACTTATTTTTTTTTTTAAATGTTGTTGCGGTTGTTTTTTTTCGAATTTATTTTCTTATGTTTAAAATTTTATAAAAAATGTTCATACAATTAAAATATATATACGTTTAATAATAATATTTAATATTTAAAAATAAAAAAAAAAAAAAATAAAAAGATGAATATTATAAAAAAAAAATTGTTATGATTTGTCTAAAATAGGTAAAAAATAAATTGTCAAGAATTTTATTTTTGTCCATTTGATTTTTTTTTTAAAAAAAAGTGTTAATTTGTTTGTTTCATTTAAATAATACAAAAATAATTTTACGTTTTTTTTTTTAATTATAAAGTTTTTCCATTAAATTGGATTTTTTTTTTCTTTGAAAGAAATGCTCTTATTGTTATTATACTGTTTTTCCTAAAAAAAACCAATGAAAAAAATTCCTATGATGTTTTATTTATAATATTATTAATTATTTATATTGTTTGTGTGAGTGTATTTATGTATAAATGTAGTAGTAGTAGTAGTAGTAGTAGTAGGTTAGAGTAGTAGTAGTGTAGTATCATCTAGATTATATATTTGTGTATGCGGATGTAATGTTTGCGCGATGTTTATTTAGCTTCTTCCTTTTCCTTATTTTCTTCTGTTTTTTCCTTTTCTTTTTCGTCCGCCTGTATGAAAATTAATAAAAAAATGTACATGCAATTAGAATATTATATTGTGAAAGTTATGATTTTATTCGAAGTGATCGATTGATCGGATTTATTAAGTGTGTGGCACAACAGATTGGTTTAGAAAAATATTTGGACTTAGCGGTAAGATAAGAGGTTATATTTCAGTAGAATACGATATTCTTTAACAGAAATTTTACAATTCGAGTGAAATTTTATAATTGAGAGAAGTTCACATATTCATTATACAGATGAAGTACATTCAATCACTTTTTCGAATAACAAACCGTCCAACAAAGAGAAATAAAAGCACAATTTCTTCTCATTGAAATATAGGTAGTTAGTATCTGCTTTCCCCAAAGGGGGTAGAACACTACATGGAATCAGGGGCCACAGGTCTTGGAATCATTTGGAATCTGTGGCTGGAATCTTGGAATCATTAAGAATTTTTCTAAAAATTGTCATAAAAAAGCGATGAATTCAGAGGCCAAAGCTCTTGGAATCATTTGAAATCTTATGGTATTCAATTAAAAGATTCCATAAAAAATTGGAATCAGGGGCCACGATTTGGCCTGTGTCCTATTCCTCGGCTTTCCCTAATGGATTTTTTTTATGAAAAAAAATGCAAAACAATGGCAAGATCGACAAAAACATGGCATAGTCATGACATATTTTACCATTTCATTCCAAAATATACCGTGTAGTTATGCCGTGTTATTGCCGATTTAAAATAAAATTTCCACCAGGGTTTATTGTTTATAATTAAAATTTTCAGAAAATTAAAACCAAACGTATTTATATGCGAAAATTCTTACAATTCTTCTAAAAGAAGTGTTTTATATCACTTGAAAGAAACCTGTGAGCTCAAATATGATATAAAATTCAATTCATTTGTCACTTTTGGCATTTAAAATAGTGAAATGAATTCGTTATGAAAAATACATTAATAATATTATTTTTAACATATGTAATATTAAATTTATGAATGTAATTGTTATTCGCAATTGAAGTAGGTACTTATTTATGGCAGCGGCGCCGATTTTCAAAATTGCTATGGGTTGCTAAACCGCAAAAAAAATTACGCTATGTGGAAATTGTATTTTGAAAAACTGAAAAAATACTATTTTGATCTAAACCGCGAGAAAAACCGCGTTATGTGGAAATCGTATCATGAACTATGGGTTGCTTAACTACCCCAGCCGATTGCTGTGGGTTGCCTATGTATCCCGCGCTACCTAGAAGTCGGCGCCACTGATTTGTGGTCGATTAGAAACGTATTATATTTAATTATTTTTTTTTATTTTTAAGTTAAAACCTACCTTATCCTTTTCTAATTCTTTTTCGATTTTATCTGATTCATTGTTTTCTTGTTCAGCTGTTTTTTCAGTTTCACCTTCTTTACCTTCTTTAACTTCTGGCCTATATAAATGAAAATAATAAGCATTTGATCAGATATTTTGCTCAAATATTAAAAATAAATCAACTTACTCCGGCTTTGGTAGATGTGCATTTAAATCCAATTTGGAGCAAATTTCATCCCAATCTGGGAAACATCTTTCCTTGATTCGTGACACATGTCCAATTAAATTCGGGCACGATTCAGTAATAAAATCTCTTAATGGAAGATTAACATCTTTTGAAATGAAATGCAATTGTGAAAGGACGGCAAATGAGACAACATCCAACTATAATGTTAAAAAAAGAATACAAGAAAATGAAGAAAAGACGAAAATTTTTGAAAATATCTGGAAAGTTTTCCAGAAAAAACGAATTTAAATTAAAATACTCACAGTTGTTGGTTCATCACCAAAGAAAAATGGTTTATCAGCCAAAATATCTGATAAGACCTTCAAATCATGCTTTCCAAATTCTTCAATTTCTTCGGGCTTGTGTACACCAATGCCTTGTGCTTTAACTTTCTTGCAGCCCTGGAACCACTGAACATGAGATAACCATATCAACAAATTACGTTAAAAGGGGGAGGCGGGGGGTGGGTGGAAGGGATGAACAATAACAACTATTATTTATATTCTATACAAATTCTACTATTTTATTGTAATTATTAATTTACCAGCTTCCAAAGAAGATAAAAAAAAGAAAGATAAAATAAAAGAAACTAAAGAGGAACAACATTGAAATTGATTTAAGGATTATGAGGAATTTATAGGTACAGAATAAACCATCACACATTATAAAAAAAAAACTAGTTAATAATATATAAAACTATATACAGAACAAAACACAATACGATATAAAAGTTAAGAAAAAGAAAGACAAGCAAAAAAAAAGAAAAAAATGTTGCCAAACAATACTAACCTTTCGTCCAAATGAAAAACGGAAGAAGAAATTCAAGATACCATTTGGTAAACGACATCCAAGCGCATGTTGCAAATTTACTTTATATCCTTTAAGCAATAGATCAGGATTCTTGGTTCGCCAATAGAATAAAATCCATACCAAATGATTTTCAATCATGGAAATGGTTGCATGTGCAATATTACGTTGATCTTGAGTTAATGTTGCATCCAAATTTTTATCAAATTTAGCACTCAATTCCTTGATTATAATCGCCGAATCAGCAATTTCTTCACCATTTAATTCAACAAATGGCAATTGTCCTTTCTTTGAACGAAGTTTCATTTTATGGTCCACATTCTGTAAATCAAATTTAATTGAAAAAAAGAAACACATTAATATTATGTAATATAACATGATGCAAAATTATCTAAATTAGAATTCATGGAAAAAAGTCATTTATTATCAAAAAATAGAATCCCACTTTTTAATATAATCAGTACTTATATATATTTTTGCTAATTTTAGAAATAGTTTTGTTGAGTCTAATCAGATTTATTAATGGTTAAAGGGATAAATTTGTAATCCATCACCTACCTTAAAGCATATCAAGTTTTTTTCCCAACCCTTACCCCGGCCAATTTTGTGTCAATACTTTTACATGATGCGTCGGTGTGCTATGTGATATCCATACAAATCCTTATATATATATGTATTATGAAAATGTATTTGCAATTGTGCATATAGAATATTAATTTGGAATTGTAAATAAATGGAGCACACATACAACGCATACAACACAAGATTCACATGCCGGTTAGCATTTAACCATAAATAAATATTGTACTATTAGAAAGAGTGTATGCAAACAGGGGTGGAAAAAAAACCAATCCTCAACTTAGGTTTGATTTTGAACAACTGAAAATATAGTAAGTGTAATAATTTATGGTTCGCAAAATTATCCTCGTTTCGTTTTCAATATACCTACGATATTTTATATGGAAATAAAATAGTATATTATTTTTAAACTTTTCAAATCGTAATGACTTTATACTTTTCTTTTTAGGAAGAGCAAATATTCTTTTAGACAATTTAGAGAAATTATAGTTAAGTTACTTTAATCAACTGATTTTTTTAACCGATTGACACAGATATTAGTACGATGATATTTCTGCCCTTCAGACTATGCGATTCAAATATACTATAGATAACATTTTGTTTGACCGTACTTTACTCAACTATATAATTATGCTGTCAGTCAGACTGTATTTTTTATATATACACGACGATTTGTCTTATTAGTTCAAATTCAAACAAAGGTTTTTAATTCACATATTGATGTTTTTAATTATATGAATTTAAAAACAAACATATGTATTTTGAAAGTATATCTTAAAAATTAATTTGTATCTTTTCGATATAACTATATGTTAAAAGATACAAGTTACATGACATTTGATCAATATTAAATGTATCTCAGATACAGATACAGATACAAGATAATAACTTGTATCTTTAAGATACGTGCATCTTGTATCATTGTAACTTATATCAAAGATAATTTGCATCTCAGCCCTATATAGTGATAGTTTACGAGAAAACCGATTTTTGATCACTATATTTTAACAGTCTACCCCGCGCTATGCAACCCTGTATTCAAATATCTAAATGTATATTGAGCATAACGGAATGGATAAAATATATATATGTGTTAGTGTATGAGTGAGTGGGTATATAAAAGTTCGTTTTTATTGATCGTCTCTTCCTTAGCGGTGTATAGTAAATTGAATGAATTTTGTTGTTGGTGGTACAGCAAAAAAAAAAAAAAAATGGGAAAAAGGAAATTCTTGGTTGCTAAGCGATGCTAAAATGTATTATATAGTTGTGAGTGGATTGCGGAATTGTAAGTAGTGAGTGGCATAAATAAATATACTCAATATGTTCGATTAAAATTATTTTGAGTATAAGTATTATTAGATGGTAACAAATAAATATAATATTTGTTCTATTCAATTAAATAAAATGACCAGAAAGCATTTCAATTTCAAACGTAATATTCCCTAAAAAAAAATTGTACATATAATATGTGCTGCGAATTGTCCTGGTGTTGACGACTCTTTCAAATAATATGTACAATTGAACTGAGAACATTTATTAAAATGTTTTTGTATCATTCTTATTTGTGGACATAGGTACACATATATATAATAATGTATGTATACATATTATATATATATATATGTATTATATAATTGTAGCGTTCTTAGTAAATTTGTAAATTTTTTCTAAAGTCATTCCCTAGTTACGATCCAGAAATAGGTAATATATACCTCTACGTATAATAGAAATTATATGATGTTTGTTCGGCTGTATCATGGAAGGAAATGTTTTTCGGAAGGAAAATTTCTTTGATATGTTCGTCACTTCATGTAAGATTGTGTTGTGAACATATTTTAACAGAAACATAAAGGAAATTAGTTTTTTTTTTTTGGTATTTTTTATAAGTATTTTCCTGTTTTTTTCTGTTTTTTCGTTTTAAATTTTGTATTGATATTATAGCGCAAAGTAGTCTCATATATATAAAATACTGATTTGCGGTGTTTTATTCACAAACAAACGCACGTCCGCATCACACATATCGCACATTCACAGTAGTTATCATATAAAAGGATATAATATCTTACTACAGGAAAAGCTTTTTGCCAAAAAAAAAAAAACAGTAGGAAATGAAAAAGAGTTATCGTGTACTGTGTATATTTCGATAAGTAAATGGGGAATTGCTTAAATTGCAGATCCTTGTCAGATACAGAAAATGGGCGAAAAACAACATTTTTAAATAAAAGAATTCTTGAGAATTTTTCATAAATACGACACGCGCAAAATCTTTTGAAGGTACGTTATTACCTACCTACATAATTTTACATATAAATATAGTTTTCCGAGAAAATAATAAGTCTATTGTACATATTTATTGGTTTGTATTAAAAATTTCCTCTGTTTAAATTTCTGAATTTTTTTTTTTTTATTTCTATTCAAAATTTAAATTCTACATTCAAAAATTCAACAAAAAAAAAAAAAACATATTTGCGTCTAAATTTTGAATAAAGTTTGCCATTAGCTTACACCACCCAGGAATAATACTTATTTGTTTTATTTTTTTTCTTTCCTAAAAAGTACGTTTTTTTTTTATTATAGAACTTTTTCATATTACGACGACGATAAGTGTATCCATATGTGTTGTATATGTGTTGTGTGCGAATAGAAATGGATGAAGAAACATTAGAAATAAATAAGCGATAAATTATTTGCTCTTGACAAGTATAATGGCAATATTATACTGGATATAAGCATTGGATATATATGTTAAAGAACCTAATTGAATTCTTTTCACTATTCGCATAATAAAAGTTTATACACTACAACTTGTTTGAATTGAAACGAAATAGGTTCAATGTACCTAAACACTTTTGTACATTATTTTTATTTTCAATTTTTCTTTTTGGAATGTTTAAATTGAACGACGAATGATATTATCTTTAGCGATTAAAGAGAGGTGTAACTGTATGTTAGGCTTTATATCGTTAAAGATAAAAAAAGAATTTTGATCTTCATCAACGTTAAATAATAATTAATATTCACATATAAAAGTAATGGTGAAGAGTAATATGGTGTTTGCAAAACTCACAAGTTCACAAGAAAAAATTATCATTTTATGCAGGAACACACATAATTTACTTAAAAAACAAAATAATTGAATATACCGCAATAATATGCCACAAAGACTTGAAGAATACTATATAAGCGTGACATTGAGACAGACAACAGTAAGTGTGATTCATTAATTATTAGCATCGTTAAAATGATTTAAAATTTCTTCTTATACATCAAACATATAATAACAACCCTTTGAATTTAAAATGTGTTGAGAACAGACACCGAATTATTGCATACTTTTTCATTCACGTTATAAGTTCACCTTTTATAGATATGTATACTATTTGTAGGTACGTTACCAACATTTTTATATATATATTTTTTTTTTAATTAAGACGAATGATTTAAACTTCTTTTTTTTTATGCCAGACGAGAGATGGTCTCTTAAAAATCCCTGTCATTTATTTGAAAAATATAATTTATGTTTGGCCGTTTGTCGTCATCTATGGCTGGGTACCTCATGATTTTTTTTTTAATTTGTAAATTAATCAAATGAAAATGATTTCTCAGAAATTTCACAGAGAATGTGTGACTACACACACATTTTTATTTATTCATTTTTGTGTATGGAAAATATGAGTATCCATAATAAAAGTTTTAACGGTAGTTTTTATAAGAGCAGATGGACAAAATTGCAGAGCGATTCTCTAAAATTTATTTTGAAATTGATGATAGAAATTTTTGCGCATGTGTTTATAAATAAATAATTCGGTTATTACAGAGATATATAGTTCGTTTCTTTTTGATTTTTGTTGTATAAATTTTAATGCGTCATATTATTTATAATTTAAGAGTAGATGAGTTCTAAAAATTTCTGGAGGGATTCTTGAACAAAATCGAACATTATTGGAAAATTTGATATTTAGGGTCCAAATTTAAGTGCACATCATTTCTGATCAGGGTCGACATTCTTGAATTCGTTCAATAATTATTAAATGTTTTATTCTTTTTTCTACACTACCATATAATTCTTCAAAATGTCAAAATATAGAGTGAACTAAACAGTTTCTGATTCTCGAATTTGGAATGCTATATATTTCAGGACAAAAGCTATTCTATAATTTATGGAGACCACTTTTTTTTTATATGGAACAAAATAATGAGCATTAATGAACGAAAATGAATGCAATGCAAAAATAGAGCATTCAATAATTATTAAACGAATTCAAGGATCACGTTCCAGAATATTATATTGTAAATTTAAGGCAATATACAGTGGAATCTCGAACAGTTATGGACGATTCTATAATTTTTAAAATAAAAGTTAAAACTTAAAAATGCATATGAATGGACCTAACAACTATACTGGCTATATATTTGGTTATGAATTTTCTTAGTTCAGTAAAATAAATATACAATTCTTCAGTATTTTCCGGGTAATTGCGCAGTAAAAATGATAGTTTGATTAAGAAAAAATATTATTATATATGACAATTATTAAACGCGACCCAAAAATACTGCAAAAAAAAATTTGTTTCAGATGAATTTTTATTTTTACGTGTTATCAACTTTTGATCGATTTTGATTTTTGCAATTCTAATTTCCAAGCGATTCTAATTTTCAAGATTCCACGTGTAATTAGATATGTTACCTCAGTGCAGGTGCTACACTTTTATGAATAACATATAAATACATCAGCAGCGCCGACTTTCAAATTTGCTATGGCTTGCTAAACCGTGAAAAATACCGCTCTTTGTAGAAATAGTATTTTGAAAAAGTGGAAAAGTTACTATTTCACTATTTTCATCTAAACCGCAAGAAAAACCGCGCTATGTGGAAATCATATCTTAAACTATGGGTTTGCTTGCTTATGTATCCCGGGCTACATAGAAGTCGGTGCCACTGAAATACATCAGAATAAAGAGATAATTATTTGAATATTTGAAAGAGAATAGAAATTTTACTTATTTACATACAAACATACATAATCTGTTTTAATATTACTCTATAAGAGCAAATGTATATGCTGTAGACATTAAAATGATTATGATTATATAGAGGAAAATGATATTCTAGGTCTAGCACAAGACCTCCTACGTCTTTTATACGACATATTTGTCTGTAATGGTCCATAATAATTATTATTTAATATCCAATACAATATATGTACGATTTTTTTTTTTTTTTTTGCTTACATGCCCGCCTAACATTAAAATCAATCTCTAGGGGACACTATAAATACATAATCAAAAAGAAAAATCTACTAAATATCTATAATATATATATATTAAAACATTTCTAATAACATTAAAGTAATTATATATTTATATGGCAAAAGGTTTTTATATACATAATTATTAACTTTGGACAACATAATAAAAGTAACAAATCGGAAAACAAAAAACAAAAAGCCATAAAATGATAATTAGTTTTGATTTTAATCACATTATAAATAAATTTGAATTGATTTTTATCAATAATGATCTATTATTAGTGATTCCCGTTTATACACTGGTAAGAAAAAAAAAAATATTTTCGTAAATTATAATGACGGCAATAATAATATATATTACGTGGTAATATTGTTATTTTGCATATTGGATAAACCATTTAAAACGTCTATTAGACCCCTTTAATTTCTTTTAATAGGGCGGATATGCGAATATTTTCTAGAGGAGATGTTGTATAAGACCAATTTAATCAACTGAAATTGTATAATTGAAAGGATCTAAACAACAAGTTTCTATGAGAGACAACAAATTGCGGTCGGAAGAGTTGTTTTCGCTTTGATTGGATTAGAGTAAGTGAATGGTAGGTACGGGTTTTATATGTTTCCTCACTCAATTAAGGGGTCGTTTATAGTGAACTTCCGCCAAAATCATGACCTCTCCTCTCCCCGGTCCGGACATTTTCCTTCCTCTCATCCGTTTCTTTTTTTTAGTCCTATTCCAAACCTTTTCGTCCTTTATGGACGATCCCATAAAGTAACCAAAAAAAAGAACCGACCACAATATTTTGTCTCGCATGAAAACTAACTGAAATGAACTAAATGCGGTAGAAGTTTGAAATGGACCACCCTGTATAGTGGCTGTAACTATATTACGTTGCTCAATATAAATTAACAATAGTTAACACCACATATATAGTAGCGGCTACTATATTATTTTATCAGTAGGTATATGAAACCAGTCATATTAAATATTTAATAAGTTATTATGTTTTTATGCGTGATTCACATAATACGAACGTTTTGGTGTTGTTTTTTTTATATATATAGATGTAATATCTAAATCATATAATATATATTTATTTATTCCCTAATGGAATTTATTAGAGTCAAGTTGCTTTTTCGATTATACCAAATCTTATGGAAATTTTTTACTTTTCTTTCATTACATTTGGAGTTTATCGTGCACGGCCAATATTTTTGCGTAACCGCAATCTAATTAATGGTGTTTCTCTGTTGTTTTATAATACAAAGAACAAGGAAGTAATTTAGAATGCTTTCAATAAAAACAAAAAAGACGGGAAAAGAAGAAGAAAATTAACTGATGTTAAATAGCGTGTGCTGAGAGCGATAAATAGGTTATTACGAAAAGTAAAAGCTTTTATATATTTACTCGATTAACGAGGCAATAAAATAATATAGAATATTATTATAAATTAATATCAAACATTTATATAAAACAAAGTTAAAATCAATGGTGAACCTATGCATGCATATATATTATATTTTGACATGATTGACCGACGTATTTTTCTTCTTTTTTATTTTCAATTAATTTCAATTCATATTTAATTCATATTATTATTATCTGGTAAATTAATAGGTACAAAGATTAAAATTATGCTTTCTCTGATTATATAAAAATACGTATATGTTGGACAATTACGAAAAAAATATATATAAAAAAAAAAACGAATCATAAATAAAACCTTGAATGCCCTAAAGTGTGTGGTGTCGTCAATCAAACGAAAGTTTGTAAAGCAAAATAAAAAAGAACTAAAAAGAAAAAATGATGAAAAATTAAGTTCAAATTGTGTTCGTGTATCGTATATCACCATCACCCAGCCCCCACTATGCAATAAATAAAACAACAACAACAAAATTGTGACATTAAGAACCACAGCATGATGGCGTTGTCAAAAGAAATGTTTCAAATCTTGTGTCAAGTACATAATAATATATACTTATGCACGCCTGAAAATTGAAATTTCTTTTTAAACGTATTTATTCTCAATATGTACCCGACCCCGCCACACATATACGCGGAGGTTACCAACCAACCAACGAAATAGTAATTTGTTTTTTCTTCTTCTTATATTAAATTGTAATGTAAATGTCTAGTCAAAAAAAAAAAAAAAACAAATCACAATTTTGTGTATGTTATAATTCAAATACGTACATAATATGAAAACATGATTTCAAAGAAAGTGTACGAGTATATAAGAAGTATCTATGTTAATGCATCGAAATTTAAATATTAATAAAAAAAATCCAACATTAATATTTATTATTTGTCATGTTTTTTTTTCTCTTATTTTGATTATTACTCTTGTAATCTATCCAATTCATCTACATTATGCGTTTATGATAAATTGTCAAATATAAACTCTCTCATCTAATAGCACTTTAGGCAATAAAAATAGAAAGAAGAAAAGAAAAAAAATATATCGAAAATAAAATAATGAAGAAAAATGCCAGCATATCAATTTCATTATAAACTAAATACAAAAAAAAAAAAACAGGAAAAAAAATGTAGTAATATAACAAACAAAATCCACTCAACGAAAAACAAGAAAAAAAAATAAATAAAATAAAGTAAGTAAAGATGGAAAAAAGAAATGATAATAAGTGTAGCATAGCAAAAAGACCGAGAAAAATTATCAACTTATAATCTAAGCGATTGGATGTAATACAATGTGGTATTTAGTATTTATACTTAATAAGATATGATATAGTTGAGCTATGCTTATTGTGTAATGTGTTAACAAGTCATGTCAAGTTCGTCTCAAATGTTCTGTTAGAGAGTGCCATTAAATTCATATAGTCATTAATAAGCAGATAAGAATTTGTGTACTTAATGTTTGACCACAACATATACGATTGAAATACGCGTTCTTAGTTCCAACGCGCACACACACAATCACGATATTTTGCTTATTAGAAAATAATCATTCAGTCATATTTTTTTTATCCAGTGAGAAAAAAATTATCTCAGATTATTGCTTATATTATATATTTTGTGGAATAGTGTATTATATCTTATTTGGTATTTACGGTTTGGTACTTCTTTCCACTAATTATTTAGATAGAATTTCATTCGCTTTATTCGTAATTACTTTTTGTGTCCTAATTACAAATGGGAACATCAATGATGGTGAACCTATGGATATATTATATAGGAGATTCGTAAGGATATTCGATTTGTATTTTGACTTCATAATTGGTTGAAAATCAGGCCATGATTCCGCATCTTTGCATATATTTTCAGTGATTCCATTAGCACTTTAGTGCAGCCGGAAAATGAGAGCAGGCTAAGCCTGAACTAATTCATAAAAACGCCTACCGAGGGGTCTGCCGCCGCCGGAGGAATAATTTTTGCTAACACGCTTCTGCAGTGAGCTATAGAGAATTCGATAGAGTGCGTTTACTTAAGTGCGCAATATGTGCTTAATGAATATAATATTGCAAAAAATTCTCGATTTAGGATTAAAATGGCTTAAAATCGAGACGAGAGAAAGTTATATAAAAAAAAACGAAAACAGGCTTAGCCGCATGAGCCTCTATAGAAGTTACAGCACTGGATTCCATAATCTCTGCCACTGGTAAGTGTAGAAGATGCGAATAAAATTTTAAACAAAAATCGAAAATCTACTATATCAAACACTGTTTTCAGTTTCACATCAGTGATTACACTAAATAATCCATCTTTTGAATCAATTGCAGAAATCATCTTGAGATAACGGGTTATTTACACGAATAAACAAATAAACAAATAAATATTTGAATCCACCAAAAACCGATAATCAAAATTACAGTAGACAGATGAATAATAAATTTCGTTCATTATATATTTTATCTCTGAATTAATTTGACAGTCAAGTAAGTAGTACATAACACAGTGTATAACACCAATATAATTTATATACGTAGGCATTGGCACATAATATATTTCATGTTTCTTTGGCATTTTATCCTCAATATACTAGCTTTTCTAAACATAAACTGAACATGACATTTAAATGAATATATATAGCAAAAAAAAAAAACAGCATACATACACTTAGATAGAGCGCTACCCTCCGGTTTATGAAAGGATAATAATAAAAAAAAAAAATATAAAATAATATATTATAGAGAATGGGAGATAGATTTGAAATGGGATAGGTTAAGACAATGAAATGGAAATATGGCTTTTGGGGTTATTCAAAACAAAAGAAGAACAAACGAAAAAAAAATATGTAGCTATGAATTTTTTTATTTTCGATCATCAATTTTTATTTCATATTCACATTTTCGTTTATTTCTATTATTTGATATTTATTCTTATTCATGCGTTCGTGTTTATTAGTAGAGAGTTTCTACTGTAAATGAGCCCAACCCATTATGCCAATACCAAACCAATCTATATATATTCAATATTCATCCATATTTTAATGAAAACATGTCTAGACGATTAAAGCTTTGAAAAGACTTATAATGTGACCTATAATGACCACACAAAATATATCAAGCTTATTTTCGATGAAATCTCATGCTCGAGACTAAAATTTACATTAAAATTTGAATATAGAATATGTGTCGTACTTTATTTACAATGAAATTTCACTTTCAATTGATCTGTTTGTCTCTATGCACAAAATCACTGATCACATTGATGAATGACTATTTTTTGATCAATTATTTAGGGTTCATTACTCTCTGGGTGCAATAATTTTTTTATTTTAATTTTTCAACATTATTAATATATGATGACTAATTTTAGGTTCATTTAGGTTCTCGCGCATTCGATTCATCTTAAAAATTATCAACGACAAATGCGATTGTCTTAATTGAAAATATTTTGTAAAGTCTGTCCTAAGTGTACTTACACAGACCGCAAATTTATATTCAATTATTTTAATTTAATTTAATATTACAAATTGATTCATTTCATCGTAAAATATGTCATATTATTTAAACAATAGAAATTTTATTAGATAACCATATTTTATCTATAAAAGGAATAAATAATAAAAAACAGAAGAAAAATAGAAACATCACATCCGCATTATTAGAAAATCGTCATACAAATCGTGCATTAAACCGGAAATGCAGCGTACATTATGATTCAAAAATAAAACTGAACAAAACTATAAATGTGTATTATATTTATATTCTTTTTTTTCTTTTTTCAATCCACTGTGTGTGCACACACTCTGCGCATGTTAACTAGCTTATTAAAAACGAAAAATTCTACATTAAAAAGATAAAAAGTATTAAAGAACCGAAAAACAGAATATAATATCCAGTGTTAGGAATTTATCGACGACGAAAGTTAGACAAAAAATAAATATTTATTTAATCTGAATCGAAAATAATGTTTATATTGGAGTGTTCGATTTGGTCCAAATCCATCCTACTATAAACCATATAATTATATTTTGTTTTCATCTTATCTCGAACAAAAAGAAAAATATAAGTATGCATGCAGCATTTAAATGGCAGGGCTGCGCCATTCCCATAAAAATATCGATTTGGATGAACGGAATTCATGCTCGAATTAATAATTTTTTTTGTATTTAATGTATGAGAAAAGATTTCAAGCTTTATTGTTTTTTTTATTTGTAGCTAGCTTTCTTTCTAAGTGAAAGTCTTAAAATCACTTTACATATACAAATTTTCGTGTGTGAAATCTATATAGAGGTATGTTTCCTTTGGATGAAAAAAATTGAACGACCAAGTTAAACAGGTAGAAAAAAAACGATTTTTACTTTATTTTGTTCATAAACCAAATATTTTCTAATTTTGAAACATAGTTCATAGATATAAGGCGCTATTTATTTACCCGAAGAACGGAAGAAGTCTTCAGTTAATCATAATGCCGCGCATCCAGTGAGAATATTCGCGGCAGTTTTTGACACCTCTTCACTTAACTTTGTTCTATTTACCACTGAACATAGATATGTTATTTTCTTAACTGAAGAGCTTCAAAACAACTGCATAAGCTAAAACCTTTCGTTAGTTTAAAGTGAAGAGTCTTCGTTTCGTATACTCACGTCGGTATACCGCCTGCCCATGGCTATAAACTACTGGATGAGATTCACTTCAGTTAAAAAGAACAATCATTTTGATGTGACGAACTGAAGAACATCAGTTATAGAAAGCGCCTATAGTGTATAGTCACATATAAATTGATTCATTTTCATTTAAAAATGTAAAAAACCAACAACAACAAAAAAGAGTGAAATAGATTTTATGTTTACGAAACAGCCCTACTAAACACATAAACACTTAAGTGTTTTGTACTTTAATACAATTATTTATTTATTTTCTACTGTGTGTTAATCTATCGAACTATAAAATAAACATATATATATACTCGCATTTAATATATATGTATATTTAAAACTGCATCCAGAAGACATTATTGATATCCTCAGCTCGGAACACTTCATATATACAAATAAAATACTTAGCGATTAATGGCTTTTTTTATTTAAATTGTAAAAACTGTTTTTTTCTTGTTTTTTAATCTTTTATTTCTTTTAATCTTTCAATTAGAACAAAAAAAATCTTTGTTTCGAACAAATATGTGCCTGGGTTTGCGTAATATATTTTAATAAAATAAAATTGATGTTATTTAAAGCATGAAAGAATGCGTAAGTATAATAATAAAACATATTTGATTAATTTTATATTGAAGCTGAAATTCACTTTTCTGTTTGCACTGCATTTAAAAGTCAAATACAATAAATACAACAATGCGTTTGTGTTTTAAATAATTGTGCACTACTGACTGATTCCATTCTTCGTGTATAAGATATAAAAATAAAGAGGAACAAAAAAAAATAAAAAAAATTGAAATGAATTATACGATACGGCGATAATCGGCGCATACTTAATAAATATCCATTTAATTAATAAACTAAATAAATTAAATTGAATTGAAAAATATACGATTTTCATTTAATTTCAGTGTTATTATTATTGTTTGAATGTTTGCTTTTATGAATTTACGTCTGAATTGTGCGTTTATACATTTTGTTAATAAATATGTAATTGGATTATTTTCATAAAAATGTGTGTGTGTGTGTGTGTGTGTGTGTGTGTTGTTTTTATGATTACAAAATAAACACAACATAAGTAGTAAGTAAGTATTATAAAAGCATTTTCAACAAATGATGTCGGGGGAATGTCCCATAAAAATTAATATTTTCAAGATGAAATAAGAATATTGCTTGAAGTGTTGCAATAATGTTATACGTTTTTTTATTAATCTTATTATAATTTATTTCGTTTTCTTTTTTTTTAAATAATTGACTACTAGATTAGATGTTAGAAGATGGAAAAGAAGTTAAATAGAATTTATTAAATTGAATGGAAATTATTAAATGGAAACAGCTCAATATTAGGATCACATAATAACTAAATGCATTTAGAATAGCTGAATATCGTCGATCCCTAGAGATTTTATTCATTGAAAATCTATTTTAAATTTCTCGCTGGCATATGCGTTTTCTATAACATTTTTTTTTTTTATTCAGAAATATTCTTTTGTTTTTAAGTGACAAAAACAAGGTGTGAACCTTTAAAAAACATCATATTGGTGGGCACAAGGCTCCGGATCTGTCACGTTATACTCACACGCATATTTTGGCCAATATCTTGAAGAAAAAAGCATAGAATTCTAATAATTTTCTGATCGCACAATATGAAGATCTCCAAGGCCAACATTTTGTACATACAAAGTTGTTTTTTTGTATCTCTATCACTTTTTTTTTCGGAGCTAAGTGTCTATTACGTTAAAAAATTTACGAACTGAGTTTGGAGATTTTAAACGCTTATAGCTCCGAAACCATCAGAGATACAAGAAAAAAAACTTTTTATGTACGAAATGTTGGTTTTTGGGGATCTTCATATTGTGCGATCAGAAAATTATTAGAATTTTATGTTGATATACAGACGGCAATTATATTTTCTTTGATCGCAATTGACACTAAATTCAATGCAACATTTTCATCAAAATCTATGTCATTATTGAAATTGACAATAATAAAATAATAAACATTTCTACTTCAAAAATAAATGATTGAAAGCAAGCCTATACAAGCAACAACCGCAGAAATTGTAAATTCATATACGCGTCCTGCCTGCCCCTCAATTGCTCTTGGTGTTAATCAGTATATTCATATATTTTTAAATTGAAATATGTTTTCTGTTGTTGATGATCATTTCTTATGTTGTGTACCATATTCGGTTCGTTTATTCAACAGAGAAATAATATGGGAACGTCAACGAACGCAAAAATAATATTATGTAATACTCGTAAAGTATTAATGCTTTATTGCCTAAACAAATCCGACACTCAAAATGTATTTATTATTATTAGAATATATCGCTATTCAGATGAAACACGTGTTTGTGATAATTGTGAATTTGTGTAGTTGTTTTTTTTTTTTTTTATACTAAACACAACAATAACAAAAAAAGAACAAACCAAAAAAAAAAAAATAGAAATAAAGAAGAGAAACATTATTTATAACTAATACGCGTTTCATGGAAAAAGAATGTCTTTTAATGTTTCGTATCTCATCTCATCACATCACATCACATAAAATAATGTAAAGGAGTAATAATTCTTGTATATGCTTTTTATATGCATAACATATGTGTAAAGAATGCTAAATATTTTACCGCTTTGGTAACATTACGAGAGTTCAAGTGATGTCTCATCTCATCTCGCATGCCTATCGAATTATTGTTGGAAAATAAATTCATGTTTCTGACGTGAATATAGGCATTTCTTCTTCTGTTTTGACAATTTACAAGTAAAATAAAATAAAAAAAAAAAAAAAACATTTACCAATTTCCTCTATCACAAATTTCAAATACACGCATTAATAATCGGTTCAATAAAACAATAATAATTGGCTATAATTTATGCTTTGCAAATAACAATGTGAAACGATTATTATTATTATTCGATTTCAATTTTGAATACACATCGAAACGGAAAATGAACAATAAAATATGTCCCAATTAATAAATTATTTACAGTAGAAATCTTTCAATTACAATCATTTTTGCAGGACTGAAACCGTGTATATACTAACAATAACAAAGAAAAAATTAATATAATTGAAGAGACGAACAATAAACAAAAAAAAAACGAAAAAACGAAAAAAGAAGAACTGCTTGGCTCCCAGGCAAATATAATCATTAAAACAATTTTAATATTCTTAACATTAACATAAATTGTCATCAATAAAGTTGAACAAGTACGCACTCATTATACTCATTAAATTTCTCGTAAAGTAAGTATACGCATCGAAACAAATTAGAAGAGGTCATGACCTTTTTTAATTATTAGATTAGAAACATTTTTTTTTATACGAAATATTGTAATTATTGACTGTCTGAAATTTATGAAGAAAACATTTTTTTTTTTTTTTGTAAATACATGAAAATTTGAAATATTTATGTCGTGGAATGTGAAAACGATAATAAAAATGTCTATAAATTAAATATATACTTATTTATAATGAGACACGTACGTTCACTCTCTGTTTAGAGATAAAACTTGGTATTTATGTTATTTAGAGTATTTTCTTTCAAATTTGTTGTTTGTCATAGATTTCATTAAATAGCACACAAAAAGTATATTAAAGCATGGGATGGAATTCATTTAAACAGATTACAATTATATTTTTTAATTATGATTAAATAATGTTGTAAAGTGTGTATCAAAAATTGATATTCTTGGTGAAATTCTTATGTTCAAAGTATGTACTTTTATAATTAAAAACGATAAATTCTATATATATGTATTGTTCCGGCTCAGATACTACTGTTTGGTGATTATAAAGACATTATATTCGATTCTCCTTACTTTGATAATTAATAGCCCACAAATAATTTTCAATGAAAACCCTAGCAAACATTTTAGATCTTCTACGTGCCGCTAAGATATTCCCTTCGAGATGTGGATATTCAGGTGATAATCTTGGCAAACATATTTGAGATATCGTCAAAACGTGCGGTACTAATGTATAGAGATAGACTTAACATTGATGTCTATACGACATGACTCAACATATTGTTAAGACGTGAATGTCTTTAATGTGTTTTGCTTCTTCTTCTTCAATGTCTGAAATGTTTATTTTAAATATTATCTCAAAGTAATTTTAACGTATCTCACTCGCGGTAATATTATTTCTTAAAACATATACCCAATGATATACTTTTTACTTCCAGGGACGTCACCGGTTTATGATTAAAGACATATAGTTTTATATTGCAACGATTACATGAAAACTCAATCAAAAAAAAGGGAGAAAGAAAAAGAAAATTACCATTTAAAAGTTGATCGCGCCTGGTTATCTGAAGACTAAATAAAAATATTTTGTTCAAATCAAAAAAAAATTGTAATCAGCTAAGCTTCGGACAACTAAAATTATATGTTTTCAAAATAAATAATGATATATTTAATTCTATTAATCATTGGGCCACACAGCACAGCATACATTTTTTTTCTTCTTATAATGCCATTATGTTTTGTATATGCACTGCGCACACATTGCACATGGAAAATGTAAATGTAATAAATATGAGTAAATATAAACAGCCTGGTGGAGATTATGCGGTTGATGTTGATACATTATAATCTCGTTAAGGTCAAAAAACTAATTTATATTTTTTTTTTTTTTAAATTGCATATATAACGGATCTGTGTGTCAGTGTATGTATTTTACCCGCATACTTAGGAGGCGCGATTTTACTCCAGTTGGGCCATTCACTTATTGTATGTGTGTGCTGTGCTATCTTACAATAACATAAACAATAGAAAATAAATGTACGATGACAACAACCTAGAGAGTATGAAAGAATTTTTAATTTAACAAATGTTTATGTACAAGATACACAGCAAGCAGTACGTACTACGTACATGTCGTAGTGGTAGGTAGATATCGCGAATTTTCTAGTTTCGCGAATTTTAGTTTCAGAAAAAGAACATGATAAAATAAATAGCCAGTCAAACACATTGCCCTTTTAACATTACACGTAGAATAAGAAGAGAAAAAACAAAGAAAATCATATGCAAGCGGGAATATAAGCATCTTGAAACTAAACCAAATCGTTTTTTTTCTTTCTTTATACTTTTTCTGTTCTTTTTGTTTTTTTTTTTATCAGCATTATATACGCATTTTAAACGAAAATTTTCTATTATTCTATTTTCCTTGTACAATGCGAAAATTAGTTATAAGATTAATAATAATTATTTTCAATTGTATGTGAACAGTGTGTTCTTTTTGCGCACAGAGAACGGCTCTAAACCGTCTTTCCTACAAGCATATTTATCATAACATAAGCTTATTATCCATCAAAATTTTTGAAGGCATTTATTATTATGAAATTTATACACATAAAAGATAAAAATTTTGACGCCTGTTGTTTATTATATATATTAGTAATGATGATGATGATGCGATATATTTTTTTTTTGGTTTAAACGCGCTCTGGCTATACGCGTACGCATATTATATGACCATGAATCTTCCGCACTTTTCATTTTTCCTTTCTTTCTTTCAAATAATACTAAAATGTTATAAGTAAGTAAGTAAGTACGCGATTTGTCTCTAGGTTTTTTATTTTTTTGTTATTTTATTTTTCTTTTGCTTTTACAAGATAAACTTATACTATTTCGTTTGTAGAAAGCACTCCCTACTGGAAAATTTAGGTATACAATTTGTATACTTTGGAAGGCAGTAGTTATTGGAACTAATTGTATACTTTCCAAAGTATAGTCTTTGCAAAAGATACTTTATATGGTACAGTATAAGTCCTCTAAGTGGACCACTATCCGTCGCGGACAAATGATGGACCAGTCCACGTAGAGATAATTTTATCAAAAGGGGAACCCTTGTGTAAAAATCTCAAAAAAAAATTGTTAAATTAAATCTCAAAATAATTGCCCTTTATTCACACCACTATCAAAAAATATTTTGATGGTCCACTTAGAGGGGTGGTTCACTTAGAGCAGTTCTACTGTATATTAATATTTCATATACCTTACAAGGTATATAAGGTATACCAAATAAAGTATTTTTTGCAAAAAAAGTATGCCTTTAAAGTATACCTCAGAAGGTATAGACATACAATTTGTTCCAAAAACGACCTTCCATGCTATACAAAAAGTAAACCTAATTTCCACTAGGGCTGTTTTTTTTCTCTTTTTATGCGAATATACAAATTATTGTTAACACAAAACCAAAAATGTATAAGTATGTAATATGTAGTGGTTTTGTTGACATTATTCATTTGTGAAATTATCTCTAAATTTTCGTACAAAATCACTTTTTTTCCAAAAAGAAAAAAAAAACGTAAATATTCTTATTACCTTTACAATTCTGCAGTAGGTACATGTAATTTAATATTCAAGCCGTTTTTCTATCTTTTACAAAACTAACTTATTTTGCGTTTAAAAGACAATTTCATACCACATTCTAAAACCAATGTGAAAAATAATAATAATAATAAAATGCAAATACCAGTTTATGTTCTGCAAATACGATTTTACTGTCTAATAAGTAGTTCAACTAGTTTTTTTTTTATTTGTTTCAATAATAAAATGAACGTTTATTACACTTGAAAAATAAATTCTTTGTCAGAGTATTCATAGTTTTAGCCATGGTGGGGAATAGCAAGCAATATTTTGAGCGAAATTCTTGGTACGCTAAATTTTCTAAATACAAAAAATTTCAGAATTCAAATTCAATACAATATTTGAAATATTTTTTTGGGGGGCTTTTCATAAAAACCAATAGGATTCATCATCGAATTGATCTGAATTGCATTACATTTGAAAAAAAATATATTTGGCTTTATTTTTGTTGTTATTTAACTATATAATGCTAGCCAAAAAAACAAAAAATTAAAGGAAAAAATAATTATCATAGAGTATCATCTTTCATCTGTGTGCTTTGATTTAATTAATTAATAAAAAGAATAAATAAATAAATAAATAAAAAAACGAATCAAAGAAAGAAAAAAAAAAAACGAAAACAGACACTAAAATGTAGGTACAGTTTTGTGGTATTATAATGTGAATTAAATTATTTATGAGTTCGTTCTACTACAAATGCAAAATGAATGGATGGGCTTGGTTGGATAAATCGTTGAGATTAAATGAATATGTACGAGTATATGGTTATTGTTGTTTATTATTTCATTTTTTTCTTTCTTTTTTTCATGATAATTTATGCAACAACATTTCTATAATTAAAATTTTCAAATTTATTTCCATGACTTTTGATAGTTAAGGGCAGGGTCGTTCAATGACATGAAAACATATTTGATGACCGGAGAATTTGACAAAAAAAAACAAAAACTAGGATGTATCAATTTTTCTTTTTTTCAGAACAAAATGGTAAAAGTTAAAATGAATTTCATATCAACGCAATGCTAGATAGTAAGGGAGGTAGATGACCTAGGGCCAGATTCTGTAATTTCGTGACTCGATTTCAACTAAGATGTACAATAGAGGGGGTTAAGGTTGGGGTCAAAGAGTTATATAATGTATGAAGGAAAGAAAGTTTTGTTTTCGGAAATAAAGAGGATTGTCTTTAGTTGACCAATTTGTATGAGCCCTCATTTTCCTGTTATTTGAGTTACAAAATTACAGAATCTGGCTTCTGTTCTATGTAATTGAAACCTTTATAGATTGATGTCGACAAGACGTACAAAATGAAAAAAAAAGAGTAAACGATTTAAAATGTTTATGTGACAAACCATTATGTTCTGGGCTCGTAAATTATATTAGACCATTGTTGACTTAATTAATTGCCAGAATTGTGTGGGGGCGCAACATTCCTTTCAATTCACAATACTTACTTCCGAATTTTTTCTCTTTTAAAATGAAATGTTAATGCATAATTCAAATTCACATAATCATCAATTATTTCAGAATCAATCAATTTCTGCTATATCCACCTGTCACAATCAACACTAAACGATAAACCCTTCAACTTAATCACATCAAACACAACAAACAAACAAAAAAATATTTCTCTTTATCTTAATATGACCTCTATAATTACAATAATCAATTATATTTGAATCATAACTTATTACCTCTTACCCTACGCACCACATAAACGAAATAACCAAACAAATGTTTATGTTTATTTGTAGCTATTTGTTTTCTGTGAAAATCTAACGTTGTGCGAGATATAGATTGCTGTCACATTTCTAATACTCTTGATGAGTAACACAAAACTCATTTTCTATCCTTAAGCACATTACAAAAAAAAAAAAAACAGAAAATAGAAAATGAATCATTCATCGTAAAAAAAAATTGTGATTTTTAAATAAAATATGCTGATTTAAAATTTAAAAAAATATAAAGAAAACTGCAACGCAGTGTGCATTTATTTATAATAATAATCCACTTCACACAAACAAAAATTTTGTTTATATTTTTCAAATATATGTGAGATAATATTTATTATATCAACATATTTGATATTTTTACTACGTACAACTAAACTACACACAATAACCAGCATTCATATACATAAATATACGAATTAGTCATTAATTTTATTCTGAAATAAATGATAAACAAAATCAAAAATATTACTCATTCATTTAAAAAAAATCATTATTTTTAATTTTTTGTAAACATTTTATCGTGTAAACAATATTATTATGAAATGTTGGTCCACTACTTCTTACGTGATTGAAAAATTTATGAGCCTCACATATACGTATTTTTCCTATTCAGATGTTTCGATCCTTAATTTTTATTATGTATTATAATACAGAAATTAAGATTTTATTTGACCTTTTTGATTAGTCAATAAGTGTTTTATATTACAAACACTAAAAGATATATCCATCAGGTATATAAATAAGTATAGAGATGTGTTCGAATCATAGATGCACATGGAAAAATTGGTGAATTACAATCCCCAGGGTTATAAATCCCTATAGATAAGTAGTCTGGAAAAAGTCTATAAACCGTTTTATATGCGGTCTAATGTCCCGTCTAGGCAGTTTATATACCAAAAACAGTCTAGAGATGGTCTATAGACCGTCTATAAACGGGACATTAAACCGTATATAGACGGTTTATAGACTATTTCGAGACTATACTTGCCTATAGGAAAAGAAATGATTGCTCATATCTTAATTTTTGTTTACAACAAATAGTTTGTTTCATTAATGTTATTCCAAAAAATATGTAAGTGAACAAATCATTTTATCATCTTTAATTAATTTGATTTGGATAAAATATTCTATATGTCATTTTTGTATTATAGTTTTTTTTTTGTTGAAAAAAATCAAGTATTGGTTTCGTAATTTTTTTACTACTTTTTTTTCGGGATCTCAGGATTGGCCGGGCGGATTTTGATGGTCGATATACCAATACCAAAAGACGCACAATTATTTTTTTTATTGAGAAAAATATACAACTGACGTATTTTTAATATTTCGTTTTGTTTTTGTCTTGGCGGCCAATTCTTTTTTTCTGTTTTTGGGGTGGTACTGCCCCTCTGTTTTTTTTTCTACCAAAAATGTAGGACGTGTACCAAATAAATTGGCAGCTTGTTTAATTATTTGTTTTTAATAATATATGTATAGATTCTTTATGCATTCTCCTGATGAAGACTAAAACCAATAGCCGAAATATTGGGTAATTGAAAGTATACAAACTTATCGCCATTTATTATTGAGATCGATCGCAGTGGGCAATTATTCTAAAAGTGATATCATAAGCGCCAACTTTTACAAAAAAGTACAAGGGCAAAAATATTTTTCATGAGCAAAAAAAAATGTCTTCTTCTCCCCTTAGAATATCAGAGCCTAATTCAAACAATTAATGGTTAGTACAGGGGGTACAGGGGCTAACATAAATTTATCGAACATTTCTCGGTTTGAGTACAGGGGCTCGAGCCTTTGAGCATGACAGTAGTCGGCGCCTATGAGTGATATTAATATTGACGATCAACTTATCTATTTATCAAAATATAGACTCTTACTGTAGTGTGATTTTAAGAATTGCCTTTCAGAATAACAATGAATTTTGTTATTCCTCATCTGAAAATTTACATTGATATAAATGCGGTTTTACAACTGAGTTATTGCTGCCGTATACCCAGGAGAAAAAAAAACAGCAACAGCAGCAACAATTTTTTTTTCAACGTGATTTTTAGACAGCTTAAAACGTATTTGCATAATTAGGCATCTGATAAACGTTTTAACAATAAAATTATAAAGCAAATCAAAACAAAATCTGCTCAGAAGCATAACAAATAAACACTATTTGTTTTTAAAATATATATTTATATTTCTCTAAATTCTTCGAATATTATTCAATAAACATATAATTTGATATATGCGCATTTAAATAGAATATACTTTAGAATATATAATTAAATAACTATAAATACTTTTTTGTTTTTTTTTTATACAAAGCATGCGTTCAAACGAAAGTAATAACTCGTAAATAAGTAAAAAAAAAAAAATAACAACAAAATATTAACTACTAATCAGATAGAAATATCTACAATTATACCAGAGCTAAGGCCGGTCGACCGAAAAACCGCAAAAATTTATCGGATCATGACCAGACCGACAGTTCTGGGCGCCAAATTATAAGATTGTTGGCTTTGGATTATTCAATAATTAGTTATAGAGCTACTCAAGTGGAACAAGTTTGCTGAATATGCCAAAACAGTATTTCATATAGTTCTGAAGTTATCATTATAATAGCGTTGGATAAAGATTGAAAAAGTATATGTTTTTTCAAAAATTATTAACTATAACTTCAGGACTATATGATCTACTTTCTTGGCATACTCAGTAAACTTGTTCCCCTTGAATGGCTTTAAGTAATAGCAGTATAGTACTTCATATAGTTCTGAAGTTATAGACAATAATTTTGAAAAAATACTTACTAATACGCGTACTTTTTCAATACTATTGACTATAACTTCAGAATTATGTGAATTACTGTTTTTGTATATTCAGTAAATTTGTTCCTCTTGAATAGCAGCACAATCTTTCTGAACATTCCAAAGCCATCACTCTTATATTTTGGCTCCCAAAAGTGTCGGTCTGGTAATGACCGAATAATTTTTTTTCGGTTTTTCGATTGACCGGTCCCAGCTCTCTGAATTATACTTGTGGTCTCGCATACACAAGAATTATAAATACGAAATTATAGAGAAGAAAAGAAAACAAAAACATAAATATATTAAATAGAAGTTTCCTTCCGTATTGAAAACAATCTATAGGTACATCGCATTTATATTAAACACACGATTTGTGATTGATGAAAAAACGAATTAATAAATAAGTGCGCAAACATTATAACTATAGGTTTACCTTTTGCAAACTTCATAAAATTATATTTGGTATAAGAGAAGACATTACCATAATTTAAAATAGGCACCCAATAATATCTATATGGTTTATATTATTAAATAATATTAATATGTAATAGGATTTTGGAATGTAATATACACCATAAATATATGGGTAATTTGTTTGATATGTACGGCCACCAGCCATAATTATGTCGAATGAGACACTGAACAAACACACACAACACAACACAATAAATATTTATTTATTAAAAAATGTTCGATGGAACAGAAAGGCACACGAGTTAAGCATAGTTAATAGGTTTTTTTTTTTACATTTATATAAATTGCGCCTAGCATTTTGTTTAAATATTGAAAAAAAAAAAAAAACTAAAATGAAAATATTTATACTTAAATTGTGGGCGCAGTTTGTGAAAAGAATTTAAAGTGCGAACACAATTATTTATATATTTGCATAAAATTATAAAACAAAATATATAGTTTTTATATATTAATTAATTAAAAATATTAATATATGATTATGAAGTTGTTTATGTTTATAGGTTTTTATGGTGGTGGCCGTTTTTGTTTGTTTGTTATTTTATATTCTTTATAAAATGATAAAAGCAAAAAATTATATGATAAATATATAAGTATAGTTATATGTAATAATAATAAATGATGAAAATATTAATGGAACATTTTTCATAATTGGAAAAAATTGAATTACTTATTTTAATAAATTTATATAAGTTGTGTGCATCGCATAGAAATAAGTAATATGTATAGAAATGCGACATGCAATTTTCAGTATTGATGTGAACGTGAAGATATATTATTTTTCATTGGAATGTTATGTGTGTTTTGATTTTTTTCTACATTAACTTTTAAATTGTAATAGCTGCGCGCTGTTTAATTAATATTATTTAAATAAATAAAACCAAAAACAAAAAAAACAGTCAATGGAATTTTAAATATTTATTGCTTAGTCACATCATATCTCAAAATGCATAGAAAATATATTTATTTAACATTTAAATGATTGAATGCAAAGTGTGTAGACATAGTAAATATATCTGATGTGCTAATTTGTAATTTTATAGCTTTGCATTTACAGTCAATAAATGTCTTTGCTAATTATATATTTTTTATTTAATTTTTTTTTTTAATAGGCAAGTAGATTTTATTGTAAATGACACAGATTAATGACCGTGTCTTTTTTACTACGCTTCAACATAATGTTTCTTCTTTGTTTTTCAGATTCATGAAAATGTCTTTATACAACCCTACTAGGAAAAATTAGGAATACTTTTTGTGTACCTTGGAAGGCAGTTATTGGAACAAATTGTATCCTTGCCAAAGGAAACTCTTTCCAAAAAATACTTTATATGGTATACTTCATATACCTTACAAGGTATTTATTATATATACCTTGCAAGGTATATAAGATATACCAAATAAAGTATTTTTTGCAACAAAAAAAAGTATGCTTTCGAGCTATCAAGCTCGGAAGGTAAAGGCATACAATTTGTTCCAAAAACGACCTTCCATGGTATATAAAAAGTAAACCTAAATTGCACTAGGAAAAGAGCACAGTTTTTTTTTTTTTATCGAGAATTTAGAATAATTTTAAACGACTGCGTGTCATTTAATAGGTCTATATAGTTATAGGCTTCGAAAATTTAATATTGTAAAAATGCTCTTCTAAACGTTCTTATAAGCATATGTATAAGTACTGATTTTAAAATGAATTTGAAACAGTTAAATTCAATTCTTCGTTGTTTTTTTTTTCTTTTAATGGTTTGCCATTTCATGGCAATAATTTAAATGAGCGTAACTCATCAGTTATTGTCTCATTGTTTTTATGTATATATACGAAATGATAAAAAGAATTAATTGTGCACAAATAAAATAATCGTTAAATGTTAAGCTTAAGTAATCGTTAAAATGTATGTCGTGCATTCGCCCCTAAAATTTCCCACAAAAATAATATTCGATATGGTGTTAAACGAATACGAAAAAAATAGAAAAAAAGATACAACGTCACGTACGATATTTATCATGTGTGTGAATTAGGGTGGCTCAATTTTTTTTTCTGTGGGAGCTATACTAACTCTAGATCTGATGTAAAAACGGTCTTACATCTATAGAGAAAGTGTTGTGTGCTTCCATTTTCCGAAAAAAACGAAATTTTGTAAATTCGTTTAACAGGTTGATGTAATTGTTTGCGCTAATACTTCAAATGTTAAAAGATATGTAATTAAGTTGCATATGGGCCTAGTCATATCAAAAAAATACTCTTGAAGCTAAGATAATCAAAAATCTTGGGAAATAAACCACCCTCAAGTGCATACTTATGTATATCCAATGTATAATACTACTGTTAACCTACTCGCTTCGTAATCCAATAATATAATCAGAGGAAAAAAAAATGTAACAAAATAATGTTAAACAAACGCAACTTGAAGAGCGCGATTTTTTCTATTTCTTTTTTTTTTCTTTTTTTAATGAATTGCATGTGTTCAGTTAAGAGTATTCTCTTCTGGATATATTTGAATATCATATTTCCAGCCAGCGTTGTTATTACATCAATTCAATCGACTCCTCTTATTCTTGCCTTGTACATATTTAAAGTAAGTGCGTGAATTTTATGTTAGAATGGTTTAATGATGATGGTAGCAAATGTTTAAGCAAAGCCATCACATAAAGCTTTAAGGAATATAATAAGAGGGTGCGAAATTCAGTTTATATGATATAATATATTATGAATATATATATATATATGAGTGGTGGCATGGTTGATTGTTTCCTGAAGGGTAATGAAAATGGTTTTTGTCTGGGTTGGCGTCATCGTTAAAGGCTTGCACAACCATTCAAAATATTCAGCACATTTAATATATTTACAGTGTGTAACAAAATGTTTGGCACATTTATATGTTTATTAGAAGTTTTCAGGAGATGATACGCATTTCGTTTGCGTGCATTTTCGTGTTTCAGGTAAATATGGTATTTGAAGGTAAAAGTTCTAGTTATAGAGAACAGGCACACGCAGGCCCTCCGACAGGGGGGGTCAGGCAGGCCATATGGTCTCGGCCTCGAATTTTTGGCATTATCTTATTTGACTTTTTTTCAATTTAAAATTTTGCATGCAATTGCTCGTTTTGCGTATTTTGCGTAAAACGTTAAAAAAATCTTTCATTTTCAGATCGATTGTATGAAAACTTTTCCCACTACGAACGCAGAGTCAGCGCTTATTGCAATTTCACAACTATTTGTATGGAGAAGAGAAGTTTTAAATTAAATTATTAAGTTCTTGAACTTGAACTTGCTGGTTTATTCACTAACATTGTTACTGCATTGAAGATTTTTTTAAGTATACCTGCTTCAGTAGCTTCAGGGGAACGTTCCTTTAGCGTACTCAATCGAGTCAAGAATTTCAATCGCTCAAAAATGGGCCAAGATCGTTTAAATGGTCTAGGTATGCTCAATATGAACTTTGACATAGCACAAAATTTGAATTTCTCAACAATAATTAGCGAATTTTCGTAGAAGCAAGTCGGAAAATCTCTTGTTTAATTAATAAAGGAATCAGACTTCTGTAATAGTTATTGTTTGTTTAAATTGCTTCTTATTGTTTAAGCATGCTAGGGGCGTCAAAAGTCAAAATATTGCAAACTCACTTAAAATATAAAGTTATTTCCTCATCGAACATTTCTTTGACATAAAGAGACGGAAATTCATGAATGAGAGCGAGCGCGATAAAACTTAGACAAACCTAATGTGGGAAGAGATTATCAGTCTCTCTTTCAAAATCTGTATATTTTCTTTGTTAAGAAAAATCCCTTCCAATTTTAATAAAATATTAAATAATTCTATTATACACGATTTAATATGCAAGATTTAAATAAAAATCACTTGTTTTTAAGAGTTTTTATGAAATGTTTTTTATTAAAAAAAACATATGTTTTAAACACTGCCAACCACTTCATAAGGACGGCGCGGATAACCTAGTAGAAATTATTTTGAAAAAACCAAAATAGAAAAAAAAAAACAAACTGCCAATGGATTCGTAGGTACACAACTTCGATTTCGTTAAGAATGTTATGAAATAACAAATAATGAATAAATATAAATAAATAAAATAAAAATTATAATAATTCCGTCTTATCTGACGATTGTTTGGACGTTTTGAATGCCATCCAACTAACAATGCAATGGTGGGAAAACCTAAGATTAATAAAATTTCTCAAAAATGAAGTAAAACAAAAACGATCATTTTTTGACAATTTTTTATTGTTTATTCTCCGCAATATAATATGTATTTGACTTTTTTTATTTATTTGGTACAGCATCAGAATGTAATATTATTAAGCGCGTTAAAAAAAAAAAAAGATATTTTTTTGTTTTGATATGACAAGCGTATTTTGATTAAAAATTCTTATCAATAATAATTGATAAAAAAAATCAAAAAAAAAAATTGATGTGTGTCAAAAAATTATTAAACTAAATAAACAATTTCAAATAAAAACGCAGTTTAATTCTGCATTTTAATGAAGACAGGTCACTTAAAAGAATCGAGATGGGAATAATATTACAAAACAAGCTCAGATTGTAAGAAATTATATTCTAAAAAATGATTTAAATCACAATAAAAATTTATTAATAGGTTTGTAATAGTTACAATATTTCTAATTGTGACAAATTTAAACACCGCTGATACAACAGACATTCATTGCTCGACGGAATTTGACAGCAAAGATGCATGCTACGTATCGGATCATGACTCATTCGAAAAGGACGAACAAATAAATATCATCAGCACAAAAGATGTGAACGTAATAAAACAATTTTATTTGAGTAATATGAAAATAGTGACCAGAATTCCAACGGTTTTTTTCGATAAATTTCCAAATTTAAAAACAATTGATTTATCAATCGGTGCTATCAAATCAGTTCCAACGAAAACATTTTCGAAAGCAACAAACGTCGAAGTAATTCGGTTGTACATGGACGAAATATCTGAAGTCGAAGACTTCGCTTTTGAGGGACTAAATAAATTAAGGAAAATTGAGCTATACGTAAACAAAATTACAATTTTGCGACAATCAACATTTGCTGGTGCTCCTAATATTGAAAAAATTGATGTACATTCCAACGAAATTGAAACAATTGAAGAGGGCGCCTTTAATTTAGAAAAATTATGGGAACTAGATTTGGCTTATAATAAATTGAAAAGCGTATCAAACCAGGTGTTAATTGGTGCACCATTATTGGAAAAATTAGGCCTTGCATGGAATAAACTAACACACATTGGCAATTTATTTGACAATATGAAAAATTTACAAGCGATTGGATTAGGTAATAATGTAATAGATGATTTGGATTTGACCAGATTTGCAGCAATGTCAACACTTCGCTATCTTTCACTTTCCAAAACTTCTTTTAAATTTCCTGTTGATGAAAATATTAATTTCACTTCCGAAAGTAATTTGATAATCTTAAATTTGGGAAGTAATAATTTGACAAATTCCGATGTTCTGACCAGATTATCAAAACTTTTTAATAAATTAGAAAGATTGTATTTGCATAAAAATAATTTTACAACTATTGACAAACGCGATCAAATTAATAGCTTGTTTCCAAATTTGAAAAACTATAAACTAGAATAAATTGATATTTCGGTATATGGCGGACGGTATTTGATATTTGCCAAGAGAATGTCAGACTTAAATTATTTTACATGTCAAACGTAGATGTGAAACAGTTAAAATGCGAAAAAACAAAATTAATTGAAAATTTAACTAATAAATCATCTACATTAGATCTTAAAGTTAGTATTTATCGCTAAGAACTTACTTAAGTTGTCATCTATATTAGTAATCTTTACTAAATTGTAATGTAAGTATATGAGAAATACTAACTTTAACATCTAATGTAGACAAGACTGACTCACAAAACACTTTTTTTTTTAAATTCGCTACATAACACATAAATCTCATAAAATAATCTTACCACCTGTGAGATCGATTTAAGTAGACAAATTAAATAACCTTCCACACAATAGAAACAATAAAAAATATTATTTATAAAAGTATTCTGTATATGAAGTAATAAAACTTTTTTGATTCAAAAATACTGAGATTTGTATTTATTGATTTAAATTGGAAAAAATGTAAAATCAACAAAATATAAGCTGATCAGTTTATGATTTATTATTTAAACATGATTAAAGAAAAATTCAAATGGTTAATTCCACGCAAAGTGACAAACTGGAAATCTTGAAGTTTACATATTATCTCAATATTTTAAGTTTCTACAAAAAGTTAATAATAATAACGGAGAATACTATTATATTTTCTATTCTCTGATAATAATCACTGTTGGACAAATTGCAGAATGTTTTACAATTTGAATTTTGAATTTCAAATATAAAAATTAAAAAAACCAATTGTGATTTATAGTTTGAATTTTGGAGTATATGTACAAAAAAAGCTACCAATGGATTGGTACTTACAGTTACAACTCAACCGCCAAGTCGTGACCTAACATATATATATATTTGTCTCTTTCGCACTTACAGAATTTTTATGCGATGCACGCAAAGGAAAACCATATTTATTGGGTCACGACTTGACGGTCGACGGGCAGCTAATATACAAAAAATGGGCAGCTAATATACAAAAGTGGTCAGCAGTTATACAAAAAGTGGGCAGCTAATATACAAAAACTGGACAGCTAATATATAAAATTGGGTAGCAATTATACAAAAGTGGTCAGCAATTATTAAAAAATGTATAAACTTTATTTTTATTATCTAAAAAACTTTTGTATTGACGGCATAAATGTAGTCTTCTATAAAGCGGTGGATGGATACAAAAAAACCAACCACTTCCTTGCAATTATTTTTTTTTTTTTTATTTTTCTCTTTGATTAATAGTTTTATACTTAAAGGATTATTATAAAATAGGCCTCACATATTAAAAAATGGGCCCCACATATCAAATATTAAGCTAGTTAGAAAAATAATGATATTTAATAGCATTACTTGGAAATACATAATATATTTGAAGGCGGCGCGAATATTTTAACCAAAAATGGAGCTTGAAAAACCAAAAATCGCCGCGGCGGTGTGACAGAAAACATTACTTCATGTTTAGCACAATCGAACATATATAAATATAAGACATATATATATAACTCTGTGTGTCTGTTATCCTATCTCTTCTATGGTATAAAATAACTTCTAAATAAAAAAAAAATATTAGAGAGCGTTAAGCCAGAGAGTATTAAATTTGTCTTTTTTTTAATGAAAAGAATGCTTTATATCAGTTGTCAAATTACTTTTTTTTATAAAACCTACCATTCCACCATTCTGACATCTAGCATTATTTCACTTTTTTCATAGTTCCCCCGCTAGGGCTCAGCACAAAAAGGTTTTCTGTACGCATTGGCTTACCACCAAATGCACAATTCATTTTCACAGTTCTCAAAAGGTGTGCCAAGATCAAGTTTTGAATACATCATATTTGGAACACATCCGCTATTTATTTTCACAGTTCTCAAAAGGAGTGCCAAAACCGAGTTTTACGATTCATATGCATATTTTCGTTATTTTATGAAAAATATTTAATTCTCAAGAAAACAAAATTTTCCGTCTCCATGTAACAATCTTAACAAAAATGAAGTCGTGTACCAATTGCGGACCACTTTTGTATGATATAGCTGCCCACTTTTTGTATATTAGCTGCCCATTTGATATAATTGTTGGCCGGAAAATTTTGAGCCTTAAATGAAATATACATAACATCAAAACTCCAATTAAAAAGTTATCTGGGTGGAAAAAATGTTCATGTGACCAGCTCTTTCCCAAAAACAACAAAACAAATTGAAATTAGTGTGTATTTAGGTCATAAGAACCATTTATAAGTATTTTCAATATATTTTACTTTCTTTTGACTTTTTCGCAGAAATGGCTGGACGGATTTTGATGATTGACCCCCACCGTTTAACGCTGAATCGAAATGAATTGTTTTATTTCTGATGTTTTTTCTGGTTTTCGGTTTGAAAAATCAAAAAAAAAACTGTTTTTGAATTCCTTAAAAGAAAATGTTTTTTTTTTTAATTTACGACTTGAAAACCAAAACTAATGTATATATTATTTTGATATAAAAGCAAAGGTAAATACTTTTTCTTAATGGTATTTACATTTTTTCCTCATCCTTTGTTCATTCTTTGTTTATGAATTTAATATGTACTCGCAAAAATGAAATTCTATATATATCTAATTGGCAGCTTGTTTCTTTATTGATTGCATAAAAATAGAAGAGAAGAAAAGTGTATGGTCCTATAATTCTGAGATATACTTGTATTTGGTATTCTATAAATTACTTCAAATTTATATATAAATATGAGATATATATTTTTTCTATCACAATTCATCTTAAACAAAAATAATAATTTTTATAAAAATCTAAATTTGTCCATCCATTTCTAATATATCCAATTCATATAAAATTCATATAAGAATCTTGGGGAATGAAAATATAATATCTAACCGAAACACCAAAATTAAAATTCGCTACAAGAAAGTGCTTAAAAGGCAACATGGTTCCATTTGAAAAGTCGAAAAAAAAAACAAAAATCCGCTCCAACCTAATTTCTATATATAATTATTGTTATTATTATTATTATATAAACAAAACAAAAACCGAAACTAAACTACTAAACTAGAAGGCAAAAAACAAAAAAAAAAAATAAAAGAAAAAAACAAAATAATAATAATAAAATAAGTTTTTGTGTATACAACTCAATTCTATTCGTGCTCTTATTTAATAGTTCAACTCGGGCTCCGTAGCCATATCTACAATTATTATAATATATATTTGTGAAGGAAAATGTGCAAATCATTGTATGTTTTAATATAATAAATGTTTATATATATTATATTTGATATCTTATTGTATATGTCAAAAATATTGCTCAGCATATTTTTTCCATTCTATTTTTTTTTATTATTATTATTATTGTTGTTGTTGTTGTTGTTGTTGTTGTTGTTGTTCGTTTTTAGTGTTTTATATTTATAAATGCTTATATATTAATTTAATGTATTTATATTTGAAAAGAGTATATATTTAAGTGTATAATCTCTCTATTATAATCTAGATATTATTACTATTTAAGTGAAATTCTGTTTTTTTTTTTTTTTTTTTTTCTATTCTTTGTTTTTTGTTTTTGAAATTACCTTTAATTTGCGGCCACTTTTATGTTGTGTAATGTGAAACACACAAACATCATCATCCTGGGCACACAAATATAATTTTTATATTACTTATAATGCCGCGCGATGCCGGCATATTATAGTACTATTTCATTTACACATTTGCGGTATAAAATAATTATACACCTGAGTGCCGTCAGTATCCATCACCGCCACCATTGTATTGTATATATTATATACAATATATAAATACATTTTTAATATTTTAATATTTTTTAATCCATGAGTTAAAGTTTTTTTTTTCTTTCTCTGTTATTCTTAATTATTTATTTTTTTCTCTTAATTTATATGATGATGATGTTGCTGATGATAGTACCACATATATATTCGATAATAAAGGCAGATAAGTGAATATTTATATAATCAATTTATTTACAAAATACCAATAAACATATTCGATGAAATGAAAGATAGATGGGGGGGGGAAAAAAAAAAGAACAAAACTTAAATATAGTTTCAACTGATGAATATTGATGGAAATGATTTTTTTTTTTTTTTATTTGTTATTTTTTTATTCACTTCACTTGGTTAATATACCTCTATGGACTACGTCGTCCACATTTTGGAAACATATTTGAAAAAAGAGATACATTTACTTTACACACTTTTTATTAAGTAGAAGATCTAAAATATTTATAAATTTCGATGTTGACACAGAATCTCTGTTTTAAGTAATAGGCATTTGATTTAAATATATAATAAGAAATTGAAATAAATATTCAGTCAAGAGTTAAAGAGTTAAAATAAATAAAATTATATTTAAATATTAAATAATGTATAATGTTATTAATAATATTCAATTCAAGTAAGTATTCAAATGAACAAAAATAATTAAATTATTCTGCTGCCATCTTGTTTCAGCGAATTTATCAATAAAAACTTAAAAGCGTATATAAATCTATTTGCTTCATAAAATCATCTTCAATGTGTAGCTAAATTTTTTCTTAATCTTAAAGAATTTTTAATTAAATTATCATCGAAAATGACCTTTCACCAGTTAACAATTCCACATTAGAAAAATTATTCTCAATTTTAAGCTCTTTGATTAATTTGTAGGTAACATCGCACTTATTGTCTTATAGACAATTTGTTTTTGTTCATGTTCATTTTAAACTTTAACAAATCACTAATTAATTTAAAATGGACGTGACTGATCTTTAAAAAAATATTGTGATTCTATTGCATATTAAGAGCGCATATAATGCCATAGGGATGAATTGTACAAATTCAGTGAATATATATACGCTTGCTTTCTATATGATATGAGGCCTTCAATATATTTTAATATTCTCTGATAAATATATGTTGAAATTCAATAATGCCAAGTGGGATCTTACATCCTTAGGGCGGTAAGTTTCAACTCGTGTAACCCGAGCTTCTGATAAACTTAAACTCGGCTAAACTTGACGAAACTTCGGGTTTCAAAGCATTGGCTACTATTTATATGTGTTTCATGAAACCCATGCTTTGAAACACGAGGTTTCGTCAAGTTTAACCGAGTTGAAGATTATCAAAAAAATTTTTTTAGAAAATAATAATACTGTTTGTCAAGGTAAGTTATATTTGTGAGTTTCGATACGCTATATCGTGTGTTCCTTTGGCTTTAAGTTCATGTTGATTGTTGTTCTGTCGTCAATACACGATACTGAAAGCATTAGCAAGGTTTTTCATTTGAAAATTTCAAATAAGAAATACACACTTTATAATAATTACGTATATATGTAATTTAAAAATATAATGAAAATTCATAATTGGAGATTTTTTATTTCAAATATAAATAGCATTTTCAACAGGGTTGGAATTTGTTTTAATTTTTCATAATAATTTAATTTTGTCAAATACAATTTTTGGTATAGTTGTTTAATAAGTAGTTCTGTATATAAAAAACAAAAAAATTGTTTTTGGCAAAATTGAATTAATATGAAAAACTTTAAAAAAAAAAAATGTATTTTGACCACTCCTGGCCGAAAATTTGGTTTAAAATTGGCAAAAAGAGTTTAATTTTTTCTTAATAATATGTGAAACAAAAAGAAATTTTCTTCAACTGAATTCGCGGTATACTCTCCGAACATTACAAATTAGCTATTATCACACATAATTAATACAATTTAATATATAAACGATTATTATTACTCTTTTTTATTTGTCTTTAATAAGTTAGTCATCTTTATTACTTAAAGCCTCCATAGTTTTTATAATATCAGTATTTTCATTTACGGTTCTGATATTTCTATTTTTTTTTTCTAATTTTTTTCAAATGCAGGAATTAAGTATTTCTTGTGGCAAATGGTAAGTAATACACATCCTCTATTTTACACATATAGAAAATAGACAATAACTACGAGTATAACCAAACTGTATTTATATGTCTTTCACTTTGGTTTATTTTCAAATTATAAATTTGAATTTTTACCTATTAATTATGAGTTTTTTTCTTTTAATTCATTTAGGGTTTTCGCTTCATTCATTTTTTTTTTGTCTACAGTTACTAATTATATTAAAAATGTTCGTAAACTATTTGAATTATTGATTTCCTTATAGTGGATATTTGTAGATAATTAATAGGTAACGCATATATGAAAGCTTAAAGCCGCCCATCAACTTTCCATGTATTTGTAGTAACTTTTTGTAATTCTATAAGTTTAGTTGAATTTTCTTTGTTTGTTTTCACATTTGATTAGTCAAAGTGACGAAGAAATACTAATTTCATTGGCTATTAGTTGGCCGTTCAGGTACAATATATAGAGTATTAAAAAAAAAACCTGGAAATACCACAATTGTTTCGGTTGTAGTCAAAGTAAAAAAATCTCCTAGAAAAATATGGCAATGAGCCATTTGTAATAAACTAAAAAAAATTAAGTGTCTTATTTACAGATCTATTGGTAAAATGCGAAGGTTTTTTCAACAATCGTCATTAACTCAAATTCAGCCATTTTTAGTAAAAGATAAAAATTCAAACAAACCTAATATCACGGATGATGAATCGTTTTTAATTCTAAAACCGTGTCATTCAATGTTGTATAAAATGGGATTGTTGTATACGTATTCAGAGACACTTTCTTACAAATTATATGGTGCTATGTGGTTTTGCTGTACAATGTGCTTCTTTATACCAATGGTAAATTTCAATAAATCAATGTTTTTTTTTTTTTGTTTTATTTTGGTTTAGTAAATACAGTTTTTATAACTTATAGTGATAATGTTTTAAAATAATAGTGTGCAAAATATTAAATATTTATAAATTTCTATGCGATACATACTTACTTACCTATAGATTATTTAAATTCAATTCAATTCAAAAGTGTGCAATAATTTAATTGTTCCGTTTGGATATATGTGTATTTTGTGCTGAAAATTAGAATAGAAACAAATCAGACTAATCTAATAAGTGAATAAATTAAATTGAAAGTTCTGTATGCTCAGAATATATATATTCAAATCAAATATGTATAACTAACTAATGACTATTAAACTGAATTTTTAGATCGGCTACTTTTTCACATTTATTTCGGATATAAAAACAATAACAACTACTGATATTTTTATTGTAATGGCTGCTGAAATGATGACCATTTCCAAATTACTATATTTTGTATGGCACAAACGTGACATCTGTGAATTGCAATATTGTTTACAGAAAAATGTTACAAAACGTATGTTATGTTAATAATTAAAAGTAGGTATATATTTTGTAGGTACGCTCATTCATAGTTAATGATTTAAGTAATTTTATATGAATATCAATGTATATAATTAATATTGGATAGTTTCAATTTGTAGCACAGAAGGAATTTATAATAAGCCCCATATATGAAAGAACCATAATTTCAAATCGTTATCGGTTTTTGCTTATAGATATTGACTATATATTTATATTGGAATGGTTATTCAATAATTAGATTGAATTTCTCCAATAATGCTTTTTATGCCATGTCATTTTTAAAAGAGAATTTTGTAGTAACTAGTTTTCGAGACAATTGTAAAATCATTATTTGACCTTTGGGTATGAACTTTGTCCTTTGGGTGTCTGACTTAGGCCAGGGCAATCCTTCAACATACTACTTTGTATATTCGGTTAGTACATGAATGAAGAGATAGAATTTTTGTATCGGTTACGATCGTCATAAACTTGTAATGGAAGCCTAGATGTATATATTCGCACTTAGTAGCGATGAACCCCGTCCCCGCTCCAATAAAGACATTTAGATAATTTCCTATTGTAAATAAATTTTACAATTATAATTGTTTACCGTGAACGGTGACGGTTATACGTAAAAGAAAAATCGCAGTAGCGTGACAAAATATCGATTAAAAATATATATTAAATATTAATAATTTAAAATATTTATTCATTACTTTCTAACGAGCTACGACACTTATACTTTTCAATTTTTAAACAGTAATTGTTGTCTTTCAACATTGCATTTTATTGAATATAAAGTACAAAATGTCTCATAAAATTTCACCTAAGGATTCCATTTAAAAAAAACAAAAGATTGGTCCTTCATTAAATTACTAAAAAAATAAACGAACATTTCATAATAAACTACAACAATAAAATAAATCTATTTTTTTGTATATATGTTTTTTTATTTTTTTTGTGTATAATTTATATATACGTATTTAGAACACCAAATGGGTAGATCGAAATACTACAGATTAGCTGATAAAGAAGCCGCATTAATATCACACATTTATTACTATTTATTAGTAATAACTGTTTTGGTTATCTCAACAACGCCATTTTTTATTATTGGATATCATAAATGGTGGCTTCATGATTATAATGTGAATACAAATATAATAAATATATATAAAATTGATGCGGATAATCGTACAACAACAATATCCAACAACAAAACAATATGGCAACATCCCTACAATTTAATGTAAATTTATTTGAAATTTTCATTGTTTTATAATATCTATTTAAAATGTAATTTTCAAATTCACCAACTAATACTTATAGATTTCCATTTGATTATAAAACAACACCTGGCTATCAAATTGGATACGGAATTTGTATTTGTATAAGTATTAGTGTTGCTGGTCATAAAATAAAATAAATAAATTGTTTAATTTGAAATATTTCCATTTTTTTTTGTATATATGATGTATTTTTTTATTATATCTTTTGCAGGTCATATTGCGGCTATTGACACATTTTTTGTTGGGACAACGCTTCATCTAATTGCCTGTTTAAAAGATTTACAAAATATTATGAAGCAAATACAACAGAACCAACCATTTCCACATTATTATCAAAATTATACAAATAATGCTAATGTTAATGATAATAATAACAATAAATATAACGATTCAATAGTCAAATCAAATTATGAAATTAATTTAAAGAAACAGTTAAATTATTACTGCCGTTTTCATATTGAAATACTTGGGTAAGACAATAAGAATTGCGAATTAGATAAAAATATTTGCATTTTTCTTTTTTTCGATATATTTTGTAATCTAACTCAGAGTCGGAAAATTTAATATATTTTTTAAAAATCAAAATATCCCGAATGAAAATAATAAATCAGTTAAATGATTCCGTCTCTGATTTATAATTATACTTAGTTGTTATTTAAATATGAGAGAAAAAACTTTTACATTTAATTTAATTGTTTTATTATTTTTCTTCTTTTTTTTTCCTTTTACGCAGATACATTCAACAACTAAAAGTCATATCAAGCGGCTTAATATTTACTGAATTTTTCAGCAGTATTGCCTTATTATGCACAACATTTTTTCAAATACAAATAGTACGTAGTTTTTAATTTATATCTGAAAGTGAAAGTTTTAATGGTGTCAAAAAAATGAATTAAAATTAAAAATAAGAGCGTTTCAGATTAGATGCCATTCCCGGGTTCGGAAAAATCAATAGTTTTTTTTCAAAAAAAAATAGGTTAAATATAACAATATCTCATTATTGTATTAATTATACTATAGAAATATATTTATAACTTGTGACGGTATGAAATTCAGGCCATAACAAAGACGAAGTATATTTTGGCCGACTTAAGCCATTTTATTTATTATACCTAAAAATATGGTATAAATATTTTTGAGTATTAATAGTTATTATATTAATGTTGAGTCGTGTTAGCGCCAACCCTAAAAATTCTAGCCCTGTTCATTAGGCTGGATCGAATTTTTCAGAACTGCCGGTACCATCATTTTTTGAGTAGCATTTGGTCTCCTGAGTAACGTGGGTGTATAAATGATTTAGAAAATAAATTAAATTTCGATATGCTTGAGGCTCTTAAAGTTGTAAAAATTGCAATATCTGGTTCCATTTAAAGCGCCATAATTTGGTTTCGTTACAAGTAATTGTATTTCTGTATTGTCCAGCAGTTAGAGCAAGTCAATGC
>JAABKK020010885.1:0-22964 GCA_011634745.2 Catotricha subobsoleta
ACATTTTTTTTATTTTGGTGCAATCTGGAATTTTCGAAAAGAAAAATTTCCCCATACAAAAGTCGGTCACCCTAATACATATATATAGACATGTTGTACGGGTTAACGTCCAGTGGTCACATATTAAAAAAAAAAGAGTCAAAACTTAATAGTCAACATTGTTCCGGATACATTTGCTGACATATAATTGTTGTTGAAGCAAATTATATATTTTCTTTATTTACAAATATATATTTATCAAACGAAAATATAAACAGATTTTATGTAATTGTATTTTTAGCCGTAGTATGGAACTAAAGATTAAATAATTAATCAAAACGAATACTGTACTAAATAATAATTCGGAAGTGAATTTTGCAGGAGTTCATATAGGTTCCTTACACGAAGTTAACGATTATGTTGTGAGCAAAATGTATACATATTTCTTAAAGACAGATATATGAAATTTCAAATATGAAAATGGTTTATTGTTTTCCGCAAATAAATAAATATTAAAAATTAATAAAATATTTTCTAAACGAAAGAGTAGAGAATATATTTTTTGTTCTTACATTGTAAAATGTAAAGAATAGCAAAAATCCACTTAAGTTTTCAGGTCGTCCTTTCTACATTATCAAAATATATATAAATATATATATATAATATATATATATTTATATTAGTTTGGCATTCAGGTAAAACTGGTTTGTTTACCTACATATCTATAAATATATCTTATAAGAATTTCTGCCATAGTGTGTACTGCATTATAGAAATTCTTTTATTTTTGACTATCAGCTCAGTTGTTGTAGTTGTACGTTACCTACGTCCTACATATTATAAGAAATATGTGACATCTCTCCCAGTATTATATGATTCCTTTTATTTCCAATTTTATTTTTGTACGTACTTCGCCACATATTGCTGTATTCAACAAAATTCCAATGATATTAGATATATAATAGTCTCGTATCCAATACTTGGCTTTTAGAACTTTAAGTAGAATTTTAGGTAAGTCAGTTACAGCATATAATATTGGAATTTTCGACTCTTGAAGTGAAAATTATTTTCTTGCATTTTGATAAAGAGTGGCAAAGAATGGATAAATGTAAAAATCTACTGCTGTTGGCTATAATCTCTCATATTCCATTTACAATTTTCAATATTATAGGGATAAGATTCAACTTCCGCTTTGAAACTGAGTCAATTATCTTTTGTGTTAGATTATTATTATTATGCATTAATATAATTGTGTAAGGAACCATTAACTGATACAGACATTTATGTTTTTATTCTAATACAAGACATTTTCCATTATTTAAACTTTTATATATTGATTTTATTTTTGGCAAAATAGATATAATTTATTTGCGAAATGTAAAGATAGTAATTATTAGCGCTTAGTAATAAATGCATTGCTCATTTATGTTAAAAACCAGCAGGAAAAAAAATTAAAAGACGACGGTCTAATTGACTTTTGTGTTTATGAGAACTTAATTAAAGATCACGAAATTCATGTTTGCGTCTACTGTTGCATAAACTACTTCCTTTGAAGATAAGCTACCGCCTCTGCTAAAAAAAAAAAAAAAAAATGCATATTTTTTTATTAATATAATAAGCAGATTTTTTTTTTCTATTTAATTAAGAAAACCGAGAAAATTTCTGGATAATATTTTCGCATTTAAATAAATAATAATATAATAAATTAATTTATCTTAAAACAATATTTACTGAACCACAAAATTACCTCTGCGCTCCCTTTTTTCTATAACTTTAGGGTACAGAAAAAAGAAAATATAGCAATTGCTGCTGATGATAAAATATATAAAAGTATAGTCCTGCAGAGTACAATCACGAACCGCATTTCTTCAAATTTATATTGAAATTGAAAAGTATGTAGTCGAGCATCGAGAGGTAAATGTAATTTAATGTTTTGCAATTCACGATTCCAATTTCTTATATATTTATTTTTCTTGTTTTCAAAGAATTCGAAATTTAAAAGTATAAAATAAAACTTTCTCTTTTTTTTAAATTTCGTGAATTTTATTTTTGGTTTACATGATTAGTGTAATAAGAATAAAAAAGAACACATAAATAGAATTAAGATTCAATCGAAATGTAGCTTTAGCAAACATGACCCATGTATAAATTTAATAGCACAATTTTTCATGATAATTCTCATTACCATTACATGAAAACATTTATTAATTAATGAAGAGTCAGTTCCAATCACAACAAGCTTTTTTTTCTATACAATTTTATTTATTATTTATTTTTATACACAGAAAATTACACAGCTGTTTAACTATTTATTTATTTATTAATCGTTGAAAGTAATTTAATGTTGTGCTGATACAACAGTGTGCTATTATTATTGATCCTTTTATCAGTGACTAATATTATATATTCCCACTATTACCCGTATATACTTGACAATGACTAAAATCATTTATATTTCCGGCGATTCAATAAGAAAAGTGATCGTTTCTCCATTCTGTATTTTATTTTAATAAATATATTTTTCTAAATGTTTTTTTTTTGTCATCATTTACTGAATGTATCATGCTTGTATGTTGTATGTGCCATGCTCTTCAAACAATATGCTGAAATTTTAAAATTATTGAGTATATGTTTATTGGAATCTGAAAAATAATTATAATTATTCATTATTTTGACTTTTTTTAACTGAGTTATAAATATGACCGGAAACGCTGTTCTTATTCAGTTCATTATTATCTGTATTATAATATTTATTTATTATTATTGGAAAGAATAAATTCCATATTTAGTTTAATGAATAAATACTTAATTATGTATGCACAAAGTCTATTTAATAATATGTATAATTAGCATCACCAGAAGATATTTTTATTAATACAATTATTATACAAAACAAAAATGAAAGCAAAATAAAACAATTAACATTGGCTATTGTGGTTTTATATGATATAGATATATATTTAAAATAAATTGGTGAACCATAATAACCGTACATATGCATTTAAATCTATATATTTATATTCGCATGAATTAATAAACAAATATAAATTTTCCATTTGAAATTAGTTAATTATACCTACAAATAATATTTACTCGTTTCATTCCATACATACATGCAATTAGGCAAAGTTTGGTTTACTTGGTGATGATATTAAAGTATTTAGTATGACCATAATAGACATATTTATTTCAAATACATAATGAAATTAATTCGGAATTGAATTTATTTATTGAATTTATGCATAATTTTACAATTGAAAAACAATTTGTCTCTGCATTCAGATAAAACAAGATTCATTTATTTAAGAAAACTCTTTACATTTGGGTACAACAAATTTCTGGAATGTACCTATATTGTACTTTTGGTTCTGGTAACCACAATTTTATAACTGTTAGAATGATACAAATGAATTACATGTCATTTATTGCCAGTTTGGCGAAAAACTTTTGTTATAAATGTCCCATTTGGTGGAATAAATTATGACTTCTGCGGTAATACGACAAACCATGGACCATTTGAAAATGCAATGCGATGCGATGCAACATTAATATTCTGGGAACAAAAATTTCGTATTAAATTGTTCAAATATAGTAGAGAATAGAAAAAATCTATAGATATACGAGAAAACATTTTATTTTTGTTTTGCTTTTTTTTTGTGTTCTTTTGAATGTTAGGTGCAATAAAAGTAAATTCATTTCTTATTTATTTTATTTTTATCCTTGCAAGACTTAATTCGTTTCGAATGAATTATTATCATTCTTTTAAAAAAAAAGAACTTTAATTTTTATAACAAATAAAGTTTATCTATACTGAAGAATATGGGGGTTAATGGCAAAGAAATTCGGTGGATGTGCTTAATATATATACTTATACACCTGTCTCATTGCCAGTAATGTACGCAGTGGGTCTAGGCAGGTAACTAAATAATTTATTATTACACAATGTATCCACAATCCACATGTGTAATAGATATTTAGATATCTCGTTCTGAAAGTGGTTTTCCACCATAAATAAAATATTTTATATTCCAACCTAGCTGAACCTAAAATAGACGCATCTATACACAGTATATAAAATGCTATACAACAACCGAAAAACCATTAAAAATTTATGATTATCATAAATCATGACGAATACCATTTTCCCATGCATAAATATTTGAATATAGTTATTTTCTCTTCTCCAAAAAAAAAAGAAAAGAATAAAAAATGTTCAAATCATTTGTGCTAATAGCTGGCAAACAGTTTTTTTTAACATAAATTTCGGCCACAAAAGAACATAAACATTTATATACATTTATTAAATATTTAGTTTGTGTTTCTCATTGAACATATAACGAGCAAATAAATAAAAAAAAAAGAAGCAAAACACAACTAATTGTATTTCTAAGATTGTGAGTTCAATTCATGGAATTTTTATTATAAAAAATATTTTTAATTATGTATTTTTATTATTTTTGACCAGAAATTGATATGATTTGAACGGGCTTTCATATATATATTCCAGAATTATTTGAAATAGTCTTAATGAACCAACGAAAATGAACAAGAAACATTAATCTTGGATGTAATGCATAAAGTTTTTGAAAATGTTACTGAATTTCAACTGAATTACGAACTTTTAGGAATTATGTTCAATCCGATAAACCATTAGCTCAATAATATGTAAGCGCAAAGCTTGCTGTATGTACATTATCCACTTTAATGGCATAAAAAGAAAATTTCAATAAATATTAAATATGGCACATTGACTCGTACGGAAAAAGAGAGAGAGTTGCAAAAAAAAAAACATAATTAAAATTGACCCCATAAGGCAAAAACTTTTCAAATATAATTATATAAAATAGAACAAATATTACAGTCGATAGAATTTGCTTTTACTATTTTATATACTTTACTTTGGTGCTTGCTGTGTTAGTGTTTCCCCATACATATTATAATATAAAATATACTATACTATATTATATATACACAAATATATATAACACTTTGTTTATAAAAGCTAAAGTGAAAAAGTTTTTTGTTTGTCCCAACAGAATTTATGCTTTATACATAAAGCTCAATAATGCTTCATAAAGCAATAATCTCATGTTGTTTCATAATCCGACGATACATGAAAAAAAAATGTATATAATAAAACACTCACCTAAACTAAACTAGTTGAAAACGATGTTGAATACTATGTGGGAATTTAAGTTAACTATTTTATATGTTCTCAAATTGATTTTATCGATTAATTTAGCAATACTTCAATTTTATTGAATGCGCTTAACTAATTATTTTATTTTATTTTTATAAAAGTAAAGAAATTAATAAATAGTTAATATTCGTCCATAAAATCTAACCTGCACAATAAATAAGATTGCTTATTACGCAAATTTAAAACACAAAAATATATTTATTATTATTTTGTATTGTTATTATGACAAGGTTCTAACTGAGCTATATAATATATACAATATATAAAGATAATTTTAATTTTGACAATTAACAATAAACACATATGTGAGATTTGAAAGTCATAATTTACTACAACGCGACCTATGAACTTTGAAATTGACGTGTAGCGCTACAATAATATGTATAGGAAAGATCTGTATTTAATTTATATCCATAGAAAAAATTAGAATTCAGGAAATTTTCTTAGTAATTTTCACTTGAGGATTAGGGCAAATACATAATTCTCTATTTTTTTTATTCTTCCATTATATAAATAAAGTATTGATAAAAATATTTCGCTATATATAATTAATTATTTATAAGTATTGGTTGTTCTCAAACATTTGAACAGTGTTTACATTTTGTTTAAAAATGTTGACATTGTTTATTTTATTTGAAATATAAGATTCGTTTAATCTTATGTTAATATTCATTAAATCAATTCTTAAACGTTTTTTTATTTAATGATTATTTCAAAACACTGTCAATACGAAAAAATTTGTATTTCGAGCTCATTTTTTGACTGATTTTGAATTTTCTCTATAATTTTTCTATTATCAATTTATATTAACATTAATTACTTCCAGACCATCAATTAATTTGGCAGTTTTGACTCTTATTGAAAATGGCGAATTAACAAGACTACTAAATAAATGGTGGTATGATCGTACAGAATGCGGACACAATGACAAACAGGATGCGTCCCGTAATGAATTATCACTCAGTAATGTTGCTGGTATATTTTTTATTTTAATTGGTGGTCTTCTGGTGGCATTAGCTGTCGCACTTATAGAGTTTTGTTTCAAAAATCGAGACGATTCTCATCAACATAATAATAGCAGCAGCAATAATAGCAATAGCCAACAAATTTCCGATTCAATGAAATCAAAATCCAAATTAACTATACAAAGTGGACGAGAATATGATAATGGAAGAGTTGGGGTAAGTGCACCCAACATCATATAAAGTAGATTTAGTATTTATATAAGATTTTTGTTTGCTTACTTTGGTATATGTATGAGAATGGATTCATTGATGTATATGTGTAAATGTATATTAATTGTGTATGTATGTGTGTCTATGCTCATTTTTGGAGGGTTTCCATTTTCACTATACGCATATATATCTAAATCCTCATCAAAATGTGTATATTATAGCCATGCAAACATTTCAACGTTAAAAGATAGAGTAACTTTATATAAATGCAAAGTAAACATCGAATATCGTAACATCATAATATCATTTTCCAGTATTATACACCGACAAATCAAGTGGCTCATACCGAACAAGATGCTATGCACACAAATTCTCATGGCCAATGACGTGATCATGCGCAGGAGTCTCGATTATGACGTTCTTCTTGCGCTAGCAATAATACGATTCGTCGAATAATGACAAATAGTCGACAGGAAACGGAAAAAATGCTCAATCACGATACAACATTAAATCATCAAATTGGACAAACAACTGTTTCATCATCATCACCATATATTACGAACAAATAAATTTCGAAATTTAAATTCGTTCTGTAATTAATTTAGTTATGTTTTATTATAAATTTAAGCTAAAGGAAAATTTATATATCTAGACATTTAGAGAGTGGTACTTAAATGGTATATATTCCCAATATTAATTATATTTAAATTATATTGAAATGATAAATGAACAGAATAGTTTAATGTTACAAATTAATTATGTATATAGAAAATATTATCCATTTAGCGTCTAGTCAAAGAGTAACTACACAAACATTTCAAACTAATTTCAATTAAATTAGGATTAACTGATTCCAAAATATTGTATTAAACTTTATATTCTAGATTTAAATAAATTCCTTCATCAATAAATTCTATTGATTGATTATTATATTACATTTTCTCTAATATAACTCGCATGTTATATGAAAAGTTAAATTTGCGGGGTCTTGGCTCAATGTTTTCCATTAAGTTCAATTTCGTTTTTCGATTTCAACTTTATTGCATTATCTTATTGATTATACGTATATATAATATAATATAATATAAATATTACATCCTATTCACCACATAAAAAAAAAAAAAACAAATGTATAGAATTTAGAAAACGGTTAAGTTAAAATCTATTATATATATTATCTGAAACAAAACGAATGTACCATATAATCGAAACGATATATATAAATAGAAAACACTCAAATATATCCATTAATCTTCTGAACGACCTTCAATTTTTATATATATATGTATATATATATATTAGGGTGGCAATTTTTTTTATGGAAAAAAGTCAAGATTCGAATTTTCCAGATTACTGTTGATAGAAAAATCAGATTTTGTCTGAAATGTTCGTATGTGAATTTTCAGCTTTGTATGTGCTTTCAAGACCGTGCGCAAAATCGACAAAGTATTTTTTTTATTTGATAAGGGTCAATCGTTTTTTTTTTTTCAAAATCAAAACTTTGTCGATTTTGCGCACGGTCTTGAAAACACCTACAAGGCTGAAAATTTACATATGAACATTTCAGACCAAATTTGATTTTTCTATCAACAGTAATCTGGAAAATTCGATTTTGGATTTTTTATTGCCACCCTAATATATATCATCATTCTTCGCATTCAATATCCAAACAAAACAATACAAACAAGATACATATTTGTGTATACGACAAACATATAACGAAACCATTGACTTATCTATTTATATGACTTATTAGATATTATTATTTGATACAGCCACCTAATATTTTCATATATATTCTGTATGAAGGTAGTGAATGTTTTACACTGTTACAGTGTTTTTTTTATTGGATTTGATATGAAGTATTTCATTTTTATTACATTTTGAACACTTGTAATATAAAAATAATAAAATAAGAATGAACAATATATATAATATATATATATATTTATAATATATTCATCACTTTGATATTTCTATACTGTGGTCTGTTATATTTAATCAAATAATATTGTTTAATGCGATAACATAAAACATTTATTATAATTATTGGTTTTAATCTGGCGTGAATATTATATGTTGGTTATATTGTATGCTTATAACGAACACTGACCCGTTATATTGTCACTTTAATATGTATATTCAATATACCAATGTCGTGTAATGTTTGGTATGTCCGGCATGTTACAACATAGAAATCGGACTTCAAAGGTAAACGACATACAAACCAACTATATCAATGTATTTGGCAAGGATAGTTAACCATTTATGGTGTTAAGTTTTGACCTAGGTAATTTTAAGTTTTTATGCTAATAGTTTGTTTTTACGATAATATATGTTTTTGATTACAGTTAAAACCGAACAGGACATGCTATGTTGCTCAATATGAAATGTTGTAGCAATATTCTATTCTATCAAATTAAATTATTTGGATGTGATTTTTTTTTTATTAATATTCTAATAATAATGATTCTGTTACAGAATCATTGTTTGTATTGCTTTACAGAAGTTTAAGAAAAGACATTACAAAGATAAACAATTAATTTTTCGTAATTGAGAAAAATATTTCTCTTGCATGAAAAGAAAACATCTATTTTTCAAACAATACAATTTTATTTCTAATTTTACGATGTGAAAATTTTAACGATACGCCTTTAAACATGATAATTAACACAATTAATGGACATTAAAATGTCCGTTAATGTTCTCAAAACTCATAATCAGAATCACAAAATTGTCAATTTAATTAAATTTAATTGAGGCAGCAGCTTGTTGTCACATAAATATTTTTCAGATATTCTAATGATATTTTGTTAGCGTTACAATAAAAGGAATTCACAAAATGATATTGTTACGTAATGATTGCCAGACTGTTTTTCCAGTGAAATAATATTTAGTAAAATGGCCTGGAGTTAAAATATATTTCTATTCCAAATAAAATTCTATTCAAAATATAGCATAATTCCTGTTGGAGAATCTTAAAATAATTCAATTATATCGTATACATATATTCACAACAACAACAAATAAGCTGCACAATGCATGATTAACTTGCATATGTGATCGTTTAAAATTTATTCGACTACACTATCGCCGGAGGGTTTCATTTGAACATATTTTAAGCTCTACTGCATCTTATTTTATTCACGGTTTACTTTTTTTTTTAACACCACATTATACTGGTGTGCTTTTGGATAAAACATTATATGCGATCAAAAGAACAGCAATGAACAACAGAGTACAACCAGCACCAGGTATAACAAAACTACCATGTTTTCATTTTTTTTTTTTTTTGTTTAAAGCGTCAAACACCATGTTAACCTCGCTATTGGAAACTTACTTTGATCATTCTAGACACGTTTAGAAGAGGCAACGTGTTAAGAATGTGAAAATTTTCATCATGAGTATATTGTATGAGTTAGCATCATACAAAATAGCATATTTTTCTTTGGTTCGATGAGAAGATATAGTGACTTGACTTTCGTGTATAATATTTCAATTCAAATTGGTTGGTGATGATGAAGAATATAGTAATTCGTCGAGCGATGTGGCAAGAAAAGAAGAACATAACTATGTATTGACGACGCGATGGATACAATTATAATGAATACACGTATTTTTTCTTTCTTTTTTTTATTTTTGCTGCTGCTGTTTTTTTTTTTTTATTTGTAACATGAAATTGAGACTGTGATATATTTTTCTTTCCTTATTTTGAAGAGTTTGTAGTTTACGTATGATCTTGAATAATATAATATAACATTATATGAGATGTGGTTGACAGAAAATTTAATACGATATCAACTATTTCTGCTTTAATAGAATTTCAAATAATAGAAATATATTAAGTACATACATACATTCTCTGAAATGAAAATATTTTTGCACTTTAATACGACATTGCGTGTTTATAGTTTATACTCTTTAAAAAAATGAAATATTTTTATAAGATTTTGAAAACAATGAGCCACCCGTTTTACTTTATTCAAAAATACAAATTAAGATGCAATATTCCATTTAACTGTTTTTTTTTTTTAATATATCTTTGAGTTGCACGTCACGAAGTTCTACATTTTTTTTTATTAATTATGTAAATGGATTCAATACTAATTTAAATAGAATTTTATTTTAAAGCAGATAAAACACAAATTATTATAAATTATACTCAAAGTATAATTTTTTTTGCTTATTTCACTATGATTATGAATGAATTTGCCAGAATTAAATACTTACGAAATGATGGCAAAAAAGAATCGTTTTGTAATTTTTTTTTCTTTTTTCTTTCTATAATTTAAAGTAGTAACCAAAAATAAAAACTGAATAATCAAAATTCAAATTAACACTTGCAAAACATAATATTTATCAACATTTACAACCGCCATTCACTACAAAAAAAAAAAAAAAGACGATAGAATGAAGAATGGAGAACTAAAAATATATATCTAAAAACAAATATTAAACTGCAGATACCTATAATTATGTAAAGCATATTTAAAATTAAATGCGCAATAGATAAAAAGCACTGCGAATAGAAGAAAATGATTATACAAAATGTTGCATCCAATGGAATAACATAAAAACAGAACGAACAGAAAATTAAAACTTTAAATAAAATCAAAGTTAAAAAAAAATAAATAAAAATAAAAATAAAAAATAAATAAGGATTCCTAAATTATGACTGAAAAAAATTGATTTTTCTTTTTTGTTGATAGTTTAGATTAATAGCTTTATATATATATAAAAAAAAATAATAATAAAAAAAAATTAATTAAAACAGAAATATGTTTAAGTCGTGGTTTAAGTAATGTAAATTTATTAATAAAACCCTATTTATAAATTTATATATAAGTGACTATCGATTAGTATAAACTTTATTAAAATTAAGCTTATAATAAATAATGGTTGTAAAACAAAAAAATAAGTATTCACTTAAATTAATGGAATACTTGAATGAGGCAAAATATGGGGTGTGCATGGAAATGGACATAAACTATGTGATTGCAATATGAGTTTGTAAAGTGGAATTAAGCTTAAATAAAATCCTTTGATTATTTATTTACTCATTTTTATGAGCAAATGAAATTTTTAAATTATGCACAATAATCTATAACGTGTATCAATTATTATTTAGCCTATATACAAAATAATAGAATCCGTATAATAACCGCTCAAGGAAAATATTAGAAATCGATTTTTTAAAGATCATAAGATTTGATTATTTTCATGATTCTAGCACCAAACAGAGATGCGTACCACTAAGTAATACTTGCTATAAATTTGATGATAATTTATAATTGTTATTTTTGTAATCTTAAAATTAATTTAAATTATGTTCGTCATTTATTTACTTATAAGTACTTGTTTCCGAATAAATTTCAACAAAACAAAGTAGAAAAAATGAAACAACATGAAAATCTAATTCTTATCGATTTTAATAACAGTGAATTATTAAATAAATAATGAAATTCTACCCATTTTCATTTGTTATAAATTGAACAAGAAATAGAAAATTCATTTAGGGATATATTATTACTTACCTACATATTATTATTATTATTATTATTTTTTTGTTTCATGCAAATGTAATTCATTACAATTATGTTGAAATTGAAATTTAATGAATACGCATAAACATAATTATAAAAATATAAGAGTAAATAAAAAATATGATGGAAAAAAAAACACACACATAAATTTTCTATAAAAATAAAGTAAGTCAAACTAAGCATATAAAATTACCTACCTTCCTCATGAAAAAGTAAATATTGTATTCTCAAGCCATTAAATGAAAATTTTTATGATGATAAGTGATAATACATTATGAAAATATGATGAGAAAATATGATATTTTATTTAGAAGAAATTTTTCTGGTTGCTGTTATTGTTGTTGTTGTTGGTGGTGGGTGATGATGGTAATAAAAATGAAACAAAAAAAAAAGTCGTAATAATATGTTGGCCATGTTGTTTTTATATAAGAATAGAAGATGGTTATTTAGATTTGGTCTACTTCGTGAGCTATTTCCCGGTTTTACTCAAAGAGAAATAAATTTTCAGATAAAATCATCTTTTATTGTTTAAAATCTGTAATAATTCCAGTTGCCTTTTTTTTACAAACAGAATTACAATCAGCCATGCATCTCAATCGCCATATTTTAAAAACAGTTTAACTGTTTTGAGTATATTTTTTTAAATTTTTATTCACTTACGATCGTTGACGAATCCAAAGTTCAAAAATTACTTAACTTTGATAACATGCTTAATAACAGACAAAAAAAATAGTAAAAAGATGAAATACGTGAGCTTCTTCATTTTATCCAATATGAAATCGCTTAAATTGAAATCAGTGTTTAATTTAAAATATAGCTTTTATGTGCTAACTCATGCAGAAACTCTGTTTAATTGAGTAAAATTTTCAGTTGCTTTCCAAAACTCTCATCTTTTCATCGTTTTAGGACACAAGAAAAACGATATGAAAGAACATAATATTACAATAAACTTTCTCAACAACAACAATAAAAGATAAAAGGTTTTCATAATTTGATTAAAAATGTATTAGGGCTTTGTGTTTGCTGCTCTAAATATACGCATTTATGTTCTTCTATTATTTTTTTTTTGTGCTTTCAATAAAATGTTTTTAATGTTACTTGATGAATCTTGAATGGGTGGATATTGAAAAAGTTAATTCAGATATTTTTCTATTTTCATTTATTTGTAAAAAGTTTTACTTAAAAGAATCATTTAAAACTTTACTCTTCAAAATAAAAAGAATAAAAATCAGAAGAAAAAAAACTAAAAAGTATTGAAGATAACCGCATTTGTTTGTCTCAACTACAACCCGAATTGAATTTTATTATTGTATAATAGATTTGAGTTAATGCCCAAACGGCACAAAGCGGCACACGGTAAAAAAAAATCATAGTAATACTACCGTAATTTTTTGGCAATATTGGTATTAATATTAATAACATTATTACTAAGTAAATTACTAATATTGGTAGACTTAGCTTATCGTTTCATTACGGTAATATTACTAAATTTCTCACCAAAAAATTGTGGTAATATTAACTACGACTTTGGTAACAAATACTCATTATATGGGCTTGTTTGAATTTTAATTATTTCGATTCTATCTCTTAAGATAATTTCAATATTAAAATCAAATTAAATGCCACTTAAAATAAAAATATAGAAAAATAAATATTTAAATAACTAAGAAAAGGTATAATTAAAAAAAAAAATAAATAAATAAATTAAATTAAAATAAACTATCATATCCTAGTTAAGAGTAAAAAAAAAATAAAAAAAAAATATTGAAAATTGTTTAAGTATTTATTTATACTAATAATTAAGAAAATTGATCAAAGTGAACAATTTTCAAATTAAAAAAAAATATATATATTAAAATAATTATTATATAATACTAAATAGAAGTCAACATTATATTGTTATGTTACTTTTATTGTGTAAATAGAACGCAATCAAAAATTCTCAATGCCAGATTTAACATTAAATCAAATTAAAAAAAAAAAAAAAACACATAATATTAACACTTATATATATTCGATACTATTGATAAATTACAATAATATACATTTATTGTATAAATTTCAAATTATTACAATTTAACACATAAACTTTGTAAACTGAACTAAACAAAATTTACAAATAAATAAATAAATAAATATTTTTTGTTATCAAATCAATAATATGAAAAACACCTTTCGTTTATCTTAATGAAAATTATACAAATCTACAGTGAAATGGATAGATGCATTGCATGTCCTACATAACTTATATTAAAACTTAATGGTTACCTAATTCTATAGACAATTCATTATAAATTTAAATAGTATAATTACAATTATTACATTTGGTAATGGCTCTGACCGATACAAAATTCATCTATCATCATAATTGTTTAAATTATAGTTATTATTTTTTAATCGAGATTTTTTTTTCTTTAATAAATATTTCGTTTGGAATTTTTCCATTTCAGAACTTTTATTCAATTTCTCTCTCATTTTCATCATTTTATTTCATATCTTTTAGCCTAAAATATTTACCAAAAATACTTAAAATATATAATAACTAACAATTTTAATAAAAATATATTCCGAAAACAATCAAAAACATACAATTACTAAACAGAAATAAAATATTAAAAAAGCAGATAAGACGATAAAAGAAAAAACAAAAATTATATAAACAATAAAATTTCTAAACTAATAATAAAAAAAAATTAAAAAATAATAAATTAATAAAATAAATATTAATGTGTTAAATAATTTAATTGTAAGTTAATTTAATTTGATATTCTAATTGTTACCTCATGCAACAAACAAGAAAAATGATTTAATTCAATGATACTCATATTGATGAAAAACTGCATAAGAATTGAGCTGAAGTTTAATGCAATTTATATGAAATTCATTTTGAACAAAATCAAATAAAATAATAATCATTTATACGATCCATTTCAAAAATAAATATTAATTAAAGTTAAGCCCAGACTTTAAATTAAATAATCAAACCAAAATGTTAATATTATTTTGTAATGAAATATCATTGTTATTAATATTATTATAAAATAAAAAAAAAATAAAAAAAAATAAAAAATATATAAATTGGAAATAAACATTTTGTAAATAATCCAATTTTGTGAAAAATATAATAAAAAAAAAAGACATTATGTTAACAGCACACAGTTTTATTTAACAATTTTATCCTTTGTGTATGAATTTACTTTCCGAAAAGTTTTTAGAAATTTGCATTTCCAGAAAGAATAATCGATCTGAAAATTAAAACGTATACAGGTGTTCAATTCAAATAGTAGTACAACTTGCTACCAATACCGAAATTGATAAAAGATTTAGAGAAATATCCGTCAATGCGTTACTTTTATATTAAACCAAAATTTTAATAATGTAATGTTAATAAAATAAAATCTTAAAAAATAAATAATCTCTGAATAATAAATATAAGAGGAAATCTGTAGAAATTAAATAAATAATAAATTTGTTTCATTAAACAACGTCCGTTAGCGTTTTCTTCCTCATTTTTTTTATTTTTTATTCTTTTACTTCCTTCCAACGTTATTTTCATTTTATGATTTTTTTTAATTCTTCTATTTTACTTCAAAATATAGAAAGGTAGATATGCGTGCCAACGAATAAAAACAATTTCATTGAGCAATTAAAAAATGTGAAGGATATAAAAACTCAACAACGGACATTAAACTTAAATTTGTTTTATTATTTTTTATTCTTCATCTATTTTTTGTTATTATTGCGTTTCTCTATTTTAATAAATTCATGTCACGCGCCATGTGTACTAAACATAAAAAAAAAATTGTTTTCCGTACATTCTATAGCTGAACGGACAATTAGAACAAACGTGATAAAAAAAAGAATTACATATTCTGAAAAGCAAAATAAATAAAAGTTTTCTAATCATTTCAAAATAAAAAAAATAATTATGAATTATATTGAAAATAATAGTTTGATGCTGCTAATATATTGGGTAAGTAAGTGATTTCAATACTATAGATTTCAATATAATTATTTTTTTTTAAATATAAGGGATAATGTAAACAGCTAATATATTTTTTGTCCTCACTTTAAAAAAAAAAAAAACAAAAACAATTTAGTAATAATAAAAGCCATACACATATAGAGATAAAGGTAAATATCTATTATATAGTGATAGGCAATATAGTCAAAAGAGAGAAGCACAAAGCGACCACAATCATACAATTACGTGCCATTCCAATCATATTTATTGTATTTCTGGATTTCAAATAAAATTTCTCAATCCGTAGATTTACTTTTACGTTTTTATTTATATATTCTTTTCCTTTGGTATTTTACGTGAATTAGAATAATACACTTACACATCAACGCAAGAATATACAAAAACTTATTCTATTCGCAAAAGAAACGTGAAAAAATCATAAATTTGTCCACCAAAAACGTCTACAAAAGAAAAGAAAGTAGAAAATTCTATAGTCATTATCATCATCACACAGTCAAAATATTAAATCTCATATAATGAGGACATTTTTATTCTGTGACTGACTCGGGTTGTTTTTTATTTGTATTTTGCAGTACGAGAATAGACGATATGGTTAAATATTATATGTAATATTATATAGGTATATATTGGTATGTTTACTCATCATACCAATCTAACATTCTTACATAATTGTATCGGCTTTGATATTATACGCATTGTAACATAATGAAGCATTCTATTCAATATTAATTATATATTAATGTAAATCATTTAATTTAAATGTATATACTTGGTGTATGTTAGTTTCGAAGTCAATACATGCTTTTTAAGACAACACAATAAATTTATAAAAAGGTCAGTTAATACCACGAAAATTATCACAAGTCCCTGACGAAATATATACGACATTGTGCGACAGTGTTGGGAAAAATCACTAAAAAAATGATCTTGATCAAAATCTTAGATTATTGAAAAAAAAATGATCTAAATCACGAAAAAAAGATCAAATTTAGATTATTTCAGATCATTTTTAGATCATTTTTAGATCATTTTTAGATCATTTTCCCAAAAATTATCTAAAGCGTAAACTTTAAATAATTTTTCTGAATTCACAGAATAACGTTTCGCTTTTCAACTTTTTGCATACGATGTTTCAAGATTTAAAAAAAAATGTGTATATAAACCATCCCGGGTAAAAATTTACTTCAAGTGACTTCATTTTACTTTATGTTACTTTATAGACACTTTACAATTACTTTAAGAATATGAAGTATTTTGTAGTAGTTCAACGTAAAATATCACTTTAATATTTGAAGTAATGCGAAGTGAAGTGAAGTATACAATATTACAAATTATTACTTCACAGTTAAGCTATAGTGAAGTAATATAACGTAAATTATTGTTTCCATTTATGAAGTATTGTGAAGTTTTACGTAGTGTAATGTTTCACTTATCAATACGATATAAGTTATGAAATATAATTATTAAAAAAACGAAAGAAAAGATTTAAATTAGATCTAATTCTGGTTCATTTCCATATACAGCCTGGAGAACTAATAGATGGTACGCTATTTATTCGATATACAAATGCCCAGCCAAAAGAAAAAAATAAACGGATGCTATGGTAAGAATAAGATACATGGATGAATCCTCAATACTCAATAATGAAAGGATATCTGAAAAATATATAACAAGTGTTTATCGTTCAAAGCGGATATTCTCCTTTAAATCTACTACCGCGTTTTGATTTTTCAATTGGATATGTGTTAGATCACATGCATCTCTATAGTTTAGGATTAACCAAGATAACATTTGATTTATGATTTATTGATACGAAACAATATAATTTCAAAAGATGATTTCATTGAAATTGAAAAAGGATTGTTAAAAATCAGAACTATAACTGAAATGAGCAGAATGTCAATTAATGAAAGTATAAAATTCAAAACTAACGAGTGGTTTACTATTAAATTAATTTGTGGGCTACCAATTTTGCGTGACATATTACCAATTGACTATTTTCAAAATTTTTGTCGTTTGTCATCAGTCATGTACCAGCTTTTAAAAAATTCGATAACTAGGACTAAAATCAAAAATTGCTCTGATGAGGTAAAAAAAAATACACTCAAGAATTTGAGGATCTATATGGAAAGAAAAATATGACGGCCAATGCACATCAATTTCATCATATTGAAGATTCTGTTATTAATTTTGGTCCAGAGTGGGTATTTTTGATTAACGCTTATAAAACAAAAATGGGAAATATATACACACAGTAAGAACTCCATATAACGTTTTGTCATAAATTTGCAGAAGTATGAGCTAGAAAAATATTTACTCGAATTTTGCAAGTCTCTCCGAACAAAATATTTTAGTTCAAAATTATATCAAGGGGATTAAGCATCATATGCCGAATTATTTCTTAATCGGAGGAAAATTTTCCTTGCTCGGTTCTTGTAAGATATTAAAATTTTCCGAAACAGAAATAAAAAATATAATTTCAATAAACATCCCTACTCTCTTTTTTTTTCCTTTTTTTTTTTTTTTCCTTTTTTTTCTCTTTTTTTTCTCTATTTTTTTCTCTCTTTTTTTTTTCTCTTTTCTTTTCTCTCTTTTTTTATCTCTCTCTTTTTTCTTACAAAAATGAAGTCGTGTACCAATTAATTGGCAGCTTGTTTGTATACCTTGGAAGGCAGTTATTGGAAAAATTTGTATGCTTTCCAAAGTATTTATTATATATACCTTGCAAGGTATATAGGGTATACCAAATAAAGTAATTTTTGCAAAAAAAGTATGCCTTTGAAAGTATAGTTATACAAAAAGTAAACCTCGGAAGGTATAGGTATACAGTTTGTTCCAAAAACGACCTTCCACGGTATACAAAAAGTAAACCTAAATTCCACTAGGGATGGGTAATGAAATTCAATTAAATACCGAAAATAAATACTGTGAATACAACAGATTAAATTAATGTTAAATGGAATTTATTTCAAAAGTGAAAAAAATCAACCGCAAAGCTAATATATGATTTTTTTTTGCATTAATAAAAACTTCTTAATACTTTATGATACTTTATAATACTTTATAGATTTTTTAGTTATATTATATATACTTGAATCACGCACATGTTAACATGGCATAGCTACGAATCTAAGGTTTGTGTAAGTTCGAGCCCCGGTTCAATGAAAAAAAAAAACAAAACGAAAATTGGAATTAAAAAAATAAAAAAGAAATGAAAATATATAAAGAAAAGGAAAATCAAAGAAAAACCGTATTTTTCTTATTGGTTTTTAAAAAAAAAAAATTATAAATACTTCACAAAACTTTATTCTACTTTACACTGGTGTCGTATAACATGCCTTGAAGTAGTTTGTGAAGTATTATTACGTAATTTAACGTATATAAGTATTGTGTAGTATCTTAATGTTATTGTAACAATATTTTCATTTTTGAAGTCATAAAGCTGACAGTAAAGTATATAGAAAAATAATAAAGTAACGTAAAGTCATAATACTTAAGTATTTTGTAAAGTTGTGTAACGTACTTTTTTACCCGGAGTACCATAAAAAGTTGACTGATTTTGTCTAAACTTAACATGAATTGAAATGTGACACATAAAGGGTACTCATTTAAAAGTCGGTATTTGGAAATTTGGTATAATTGGTATACGGTATATTTGGTATTAACATCTTTCATAAGTGTATTTTCAATAATTTTCATAAACTAAAATCACATCTTAAGGCAAGATAACTTGGTATTTGGTGTCTAATCCTAATGTTCGGTATTCATTTTCCCATAGAAATAAATACCGAACAATTACCGAATATACTGATTACCGAGAATACCGAGGTTTTAATGAATACCCCGCCCCTATAATAATTATTACTAATTTTTTTTTTCATATTATTATTACATAATACGCGAAAAACTAAAAAATTATAAATGATTTGAAAATTGATCTTTTTTTAGATCAAAGATCACGAATTTTTAAAAAGATCTAGATCAAATAAAAAGATCTATTTTCTAAGACCATTTCCAACACTGCTTAAGTTTATAGATCGATGTAAAGATATAAAATTTCATATATTTTATAAAATTTGTGAATAAAACCTTAAAACTTTCATGCAAAATTTTAAAATGTAATTAAATTCTTTACTATACTAGCTCCATTGCATCAGAAAATTGGGAAACCAAAACAATAACTTTCACTTTCATTGTAAATTTAATTCAGATCTTCCGAAAAGTCTTTGTACTATAAGTACTCAGCAATAGACATATTAATAGTTTTTACTTGTATAGAAAGTCTTCAGTAAAGCTTTTATCTCAAAATGTCTACATTTGTTAATTTTTGTGTATACATTTTGTGTAACTTAAAATCTTCTTTCTAAGTTATGGACACCAACCAGCTAGTAAAATTTATAGTCTTGCATAAATAGTGTCATAAGTATCTTAAAAAGCTCCAAACGTTTCGCTAGAAAGCTCTAATGGACACCAACCAATAAGTAAGTACATTTTATAGTCCGTGCACAAATAGTGTCATAAATATCTTAAAAGGCTCCAAACGTTTCGCTAGAAAGTGGTACTGAATCCTAAGCTTTCAGAGCTTTATAAAGTTTCCAAGAAAGGGATATTATTGCAAGGATATTCAAAGAATGTGCTTAAAATAAAAAGTCCATTGTATTTACAATTCTGGAACATTCTCAAAATTAATTATTAACTTAATTATTATTCAAATAAAATAAAACAAAACAAAGAAAGAAACATACAAATTAAATATATTAGGAAAATTCCATATAATATAAGCTTTACACGCATATATAGTAAATACATTAATAATATTTTTAGTTCCATTGATATGCCAGCAAGATGAATAATGGCAGATTAAATGTAACCGAGAGTTTAGCTTATGATTATACTAAAAATCCACGGCACAGGTAGGTGAGCTTTTAACTTCGCGTTTTGTTATTTGTTTAAGTTATAAACTCGTTCTGATACAAATATCTCTTGGTTTTTTATTTTTGTGCAATATTTTATTAAGTTGATTTTACACATAAATGTAGCAACAAAAAACTGCCTGGCGTGAGCTTTAAAGCATATTTTAAATCACTATTTCAAATTACACATTTAAGCTTTGATGTTACAAAGTTATTAATTCCAGGTGAATCTAAACTAAAACATTTTACAAAAAAGCTCTGGTTTTGGGTTTTGATAATTTACATATTTTACGCTTTCTATATGTTTCATAATTAGGTTTGTCGATAATATTCACGAAGGTATATTATTTAATTTCATTTCAATGGAAATGTGTTAAACATAAAAAAAAATGAAACATACCCCAATCTACTACGCATATTCAATTCATTTGACAGTTTGCGATCAATTATTTATTTATGTTGCCAAAAAATTAAATACAAATAAGTCAACAAAGAAAATTACTGATAAATTTGATTACAATGTGTAATTAAAAAAATTGTTTGTTAAATTTCCTTGCACGACTGCGCAATACCTTTATAGATTTATTGGATCGTATAATGCCAAAGAATATATATGATTGTTCTACCAAAGCATTATGGTGATGAAATCTGTTCCACAACACAAACAACAATATAATAAAGCTTTTCTAAAAAAGAAAACGTAAATTTCTATAATTTATGGAATTGTTTATCCATCTAAATAATGTAATTTATCACAGGTCTGCCAAATATATGAAAATTTGTCAAATTATTAAACAATGGCTCAAAAATTATAAATTCTGTGCCCATTCTTAAAAATATTTTTTTTTATTAATGTGTATAAAAATAATAAATAAATGCTTCATTTCATAAATTACATTCTCTAATAAGCAATTACTTGTCGTGTGAAAATATATATATATATATATATATATGTAATAAGGTAATATACATAATAAAAGATAAAACGACAAATGTAGATAACAATGACGCAAGTGCCTCTACAATTCTACTCAATTCTAACAGAATGTTTTTATTTATTTTTAAACTCTTTCGAAAGCTCAAAGAACCTCTTTATGGCTATAAATATATTTCTATATAGATAATTGCTGATAATACTAATTCTCTACCTACCCCATCATTGTAGTGCTTATGAATTTATATTACCTCGATGTGTATATGTCCCACTTGGCTGCTGATATACGAATCAAATCTACTGCATAAATATAATTATGTATTCTAATTTTAAATATAAATAATAATAATAATAATAATATTATAACACTAATTTGATATTGTGTGTGATATTCATTGTCGCGTAAACAGGCTATTAATATTGAGGAGTGCTAATGGGTTTCAAGAACCAACATAGATTATATAATATATGGAAAATATACATTTGAAGCTATATATGGTTTGGTCTTTGATATGGATGCGAGCATTGTATGTTACATTGTTATATGCATGATGTCTAAAAATAGGGTAGACAATTATTTATACCTGCTACGTATGCATACATGTCTTTTCATAATAATAAAATATTTATCATTTTGATTTGTTCGCGAAGGCAATTTTTTAATTGCGAAGAAGTTGGATATGGCACAATTACATTTTTAACACAATTTTAGATTTAAATGTAATTATTCAAAATCTTATATATAATTGAAAGTTATGATAGAAATTACTAGTTACAATAAAGAATATTCGAAATATTTATTTCTTTTTTTTTGTAATTTTCGATTATCATAATTGCTTCTAATGATAAATCATAATACATAATAGAGAATGTATTTCTTTTGAACACATACGATGGATAAGGCATAGCTAAGATACTTTATATTGAATAAACATTATTTTAAAAATATCTTAAATATTTAAGGGATTTGTAAGATATATCAAAAGAATGGATGAATAAAAGGTTTTTATGATTAATTAAGATAGTAGCAAATGCAATATGAAACTTGAATCCAACAATGTACATTAGCTAATAAAAACTAGCAGCAAAGTGAAATTTATATAAATAAGTAATTACGTAGGGTAGATCGGGGCTATTCCGCTCTATTTTTGGTTTTCGATTTTTTAAAAATAATTCTAATGATATTTTTGAATTTATTAAAATATCATTTTAATCAGTGGTCCTTGTGCTACAAC
>JAABKK020010896.1:0-11643 GCA_011634745.2 Catotricha subobsoleta
ATACGCGCGAGCAAGAAAGCATGTTTCTGCAGTGAGGTTTCTTCAGTGATTTTTTGGCCATGTGAATTTAGCTTTAGGCCATATTCAAATAACCAAAAATACGTCACTCCAAAAACATACTATCCCACTCATATGCATGATATTTCTTATATGGAACATGAAATAGCAATTATTGTAAAAACATTGTTGAAATTTCATATTTCCCTTCAAAAAACTTTTAATATCTTACGCAGCTTCGAGGTTTCTTTCCGTTTTGACATTGCATCTTATTAGTGGTGTGCTCAGGGTTGTCATCTGGCCTAAAAAATCGAGGACGTCCTCGAATTACGGTAAATGTCCTCTGTCCTCGAATTTTTATATAACTTAAGTACTTCTTAAATACTTTTTAAGTACCTACTTCTTAATTACTATTTAACTAATAATTCACTAGTGCATAACTACTACTTATTTATTTTTAAGTATTTCTAAAGAAATATTTTTCCTAGTTTCTGAGTTCTCGATTTATTTTTAGATTTCGAGTACTGTACTCGAATGTTTGTCCTCGATATGTGGCAACCCTGGGTGTGCTCGTATTTTTTTAAGAAAATGTATATTTGTATAATACTAATGATGCTAACATATACGAGCGATGGAGAGCGTATGTTTGTGCAGTGAGGTTTCTTCAGTGAATTTTTGGCCATGTGAATTAAGCATTAGTTTATTTTGTTAAATCAAATAAATTAAAGACAAAATCACGAGCCGATAAATTTATTGATAAAAAAATGATGTTACTCCAAAACACCTAAAGTAAATAGATCTAGATTTGACACAACAGATTGAAATGACCAAGGCTATAGAATTAGTTCTACTACTCTAGTCCCAAGTTGATCGATTGGCATCTATAGTCCTTGTCATTATATCCATTTCACTTTTCAAATTTTAACACGTCAATCAAAACACGTAAACAACTGAAATAAAAAAAGACATTTGTTAAAACAAAAGAAGTATCATATTATTATTATTATTTCCACAATTACAATGAGTCACAATCTTTGGTGTATTTTTATAGTTTTATTTTGTAAGAGTTCCGTGAATTGAGTACATTTTAATAATATGCGCACTCCAAAATATGGCGAAATGTATAGGCTTATTAATTTGAACACTTATACATTTTATATTCAATTCGCTTACATTTACTATTAACGGAAAGGTTTTCTTTACGGTTTAAACAAATTCACATTGACATTGGTAAAGAAATGACAAATTTTCCACATCAGTTTCATTCATTCTCTACAATTTTTTTTTTTTTTAATTTTGCTTCATTTTTGAGAAATTTGTCCGAATTTTGAAAATAATCAAGTTACGGTTTGATACATTTTTTTATTTGTTTTTTTTTACCACTTGAAAATTGTCCAGTTTTTTTTTTTGCGGTACGGCTGTACGTCCTTTTTTTTCTGGATCTCAAGATTGCTCCTTTTTTCGACCACGTGTGTGTTTTTTTTTTCTAATTTCTTACAAAAATGAAGTCGTGTACCAATCCATTAGCAGTTTGTTTTTTTTTTTTAATATTTTTTATTTTCTCATTGACATGTATTCGTGTCTGATATATATATATAATATTGCAATGCGTCCGTCTATTAAAAATGAATCATAAAAACAATTTTAAAATGAGACAAATATTGACAATTAAACAGTACTTAATTTGCTGTTCTGTCCAGCTGCCGTTCAGGTAGATATCGCTATTTCTTTTATACTCAACAAAATATATCAAAATCGTATTGGTTAATCATGTTCTGTTTATTATTTTTTATTTTTATTTTTTTATTTTTTTTTTTATTTTTAAATGTACCCAAACACCAGCGAAATAATTAACAAACAAATATATTTATATCGAATCAGCACAAAAAATCTCTTACTCGATAATAAAAAAAAAAAAATAAAAAAAATATTATATAGAAAAAATTATAATCATACAGAAAAGTGAATAACATACGTGATGACCTTCACCTGAATAAAAATAAAGAATTAAAATGAAATGTTTTTTTTTTCTCTTCATTTTTACATAGAATTAGAATTTAAATTAAATGGAAAATTGTGAAGGAAGAAAGAATAAAACCAAGAAAAAACCGGTAATAATTTCTTTGTTTTTATTAAATTATCGCAATATTAGATTTTCTGGTCGCTTAAAAATATATTATAAATACATATATATATTATTAAAAATATTGTCTCCATGTTTCGGTTAGCACTTTTGAATGAATAACGTCGACTAACGAAAAATAATAAAAATTGTGCGTATTATGCATAATAAATAAAGTGTGTTTTCAGTTGTTTAAATGAATATTATTATACTCAACGAGAAGCATGAGGCAAATTTACAAATACAAAAAAAAAAAAAAAATGAAACTAAAAACGAAAACTAAAACTAAAACATCACTTTAAAAAAAAAAAAAATAAAAAAAATGTATGTTGTACCTTCAAATGTTTCATTATATACGAATGTATCTCTTAGTTGATGTTCTTAAAAGCAATTTAACCTGTGTGTATCACTAACAATATGTAATCACGTGTTGTAAATAATTTGCAATAATAATAAAAAGTAAAAATTCATTTCGTTAATTAAATAATAATTAATATTGTCTAATATTGATGGTTGTGTAATCTTAATATCGATGATAATACTGATAACTACTCTACCGCACCGATAACATTCAATAAAATTTCATTACTTTAATTGACTTGTCATTTTTGCACCTTTTTAAATAGGGACATTACATTTCATTAAAACGCATTTAATTATTAAATCGATTTATACAATTTTTTTTTTTTTGGTTTTTTGTTTTCATTATTTTTCTTTAACATTGTTATAGTTATACAAAAGTTGAATAAACACAAAGCAAATTAATGGGCACACACTATATATATTAAATATATATACGTTTACCTTATATTGATTATAACGTTGATAATTTAATTTCATTAAATGCCTTTTGTTGGTCAATGGATAACCAATAATATGATTGTATGTTAATAATATTTCTATATATTATGGATATATGCTCTGGTATGCCGACGCCGGTATATTTTTATATGGAAATTTAAATAAGATAGTCACTAAATCATAAAAAAAAAAAAATCGTTTGATAAGAATATTATATTACCCATTGAATGTTGCATTTTTATAAATATGAACATGAAAAACTTATTTACAATTCGACTAAAAACTATTCTCTATATGTTCTAAAAACGCTATAAAACTGTAAAATTACATATAATATTGAATTGTATCTGACACCATGCACATAAAATTCATGTCATGTAAATCAAAACTAATGCATGAATAATTAATATTAATCATATGTTATTTTTGTTTACTAGCTGCTGCTTTTCTACATAAATTGTATTTTAAATGTAAATGAATATATAAACAATGTAAATATAAATTTAAAAAAACTGTATACAAATTTTAAAAAACTATTAACATTTTTAAATGTTTAGATTGGATAATTATAATATTCATGAAAGTTTCATTTAACGATCGTTTTCGAGAATTGGGGCTGCTATCATAAATTATTGGGCGTATCAGATAACATTAAAGCTCGAAGTTGTTTTCACATATTGCATGTCAAATAAATAAATAATTTAGTGGTTAAAAGCTTTGTGATTGTGTCAAAATTATTAAAAAAAAAACAAATTTAGAAAAATTAAATTTTAGTACACAAAATGCCTAACTAATTCCGAGAAAGTATTCACACACATAACATTTATATCAAATATAAATAGAATATACATTTTCTTGTACTGCTTTAGATGGTTATCATATTTTTCTTCCGTCTGTAAAACATAAGACACTGACCACAGTTTATTAATGTGACATTAACATTTATTTTAAATGGAAAATCCATCACATCAAATTTTGACTACATTTCATATGATACGATATTCTAATTGATATCGTCATGATATGAATTATTAATTGAATTTACCACTTGTCGACACGGAAAAATTTCACTCCCATTAATTAATTAGTTAATTAGAATGTATATTAAATTGCTTATTCAAATTATGAGCATCGATTAAGTTGATTTTAAACAACAACAAAAAATGTGATTGCCGACATATTTTTTAACAGACTATAAAAATAATTTAAATATATAAGTTATAAGGTTTTGATCTTATTGAATTAATGTGTAGAAAATTTGCTGTAGTTCATTTTCTTGTTAATCTTAAAAATTGATTATCGTACAATTCAAATTACAAAATGATTTATCGATGATATGAAACTGCACCATGACTTAATATTCAAAAATATTACTTGGAAATTATAAAATTATTTAAATCTTAAATAGAAGCCCAGAAGATAGAACCATTTCAGTAATATTAATGTTTTATAAGTAAATGATATGTAATATATAAATAGATTTGTTTTTATTTTCTTACCATATTATTTTAAGGCAAAAAAACTATATAGAACTGATATATAGAGAATTAGAACTGGCGATTATCGATGGCTTAACTTGAAAATCGGGGAACCCACATTTTTTTCGAAAATAAGAATCTATGTATCATTTGAAAAACCGAAATTAGCATAAGAGTTAAATAAATAAAAAATAAAACAAATAAGACTAAGTATAGATGGCTCAGCATTCAATTTCTTAATTATTACTTTTATAATGCAAAATGTACTGTTGGGCATATGTAGGCGCGTACTTAGGCATAATCGGTTTTTTTTTTTTAGCCTAATTGTGATTTTTTCCTATATAATTTAATCGTGTTGTCATATGAAAAAAAAAAACAAATAGGACAAATTTAAATAATTAAACAAAACATACATAGGAATCCATAACAGAATCTAACACGATTGAGTTTATCATATAATTGTGACCCATACCAGAAATATCTCTAGACTACATTTCTTGACCAGACTAGCACCAAAGAATAGATTAATACAGTATAAGTGGTCTAAGTGGACCATCAAAATATTTTTTAACAGTGGTGTTAATAAAGGGCAATTATTTTGAGATTTTATTTTACAATTTTTTTTTGCGATTTTTGCACAAGGGTCCCTTTGATAAAATTATCTCTAAGTGGATCGGTCCATCATTTGTCCGCGACGGCTAGTGGTCCACGTAGACGACTTATATTGTAGTATATAGTGATTAGTACACATTTTTTTCTTGCACTACGTCCTCACTACCCGATTTTTGTTTGGCTAATCAAATTCTTAATTGGCCTTAAATCAATTAGATAATTAAAATGTTAACCATATTATGTTTAATTAAAACTAGCCACTATATTCATGTTTCTATTAGGAACAAATTTGGGTCATATTTCCCCAACTAGAAGGTTACACAAAAGTATCGTCCTAACGATATACATAATTAACTCCCTGCATTTACGATTAAATAAACAATTTGTAGACGATTTTATATTATTATATATAATCGATTTATTGCCAATTACGTATTTGGTCGAGTTTTCGTTAATTTTTTACTACGTTTATGTCGCAAAATGTAGGCCGCGTCAAATAAATTTGTAGTCACACTACAAACGAAAATTGCCGGTTATATTGGTACGGTAACCGTATGTTTTTGTATTCCTATTATAAACGTACTGAACAATAAGCTAGTTCTGTATTCATATATATTTTAGTAGTACATATATATCGAACATTCTGTTATACATTCTGTATTAACATTATTTCACTGTTTACATATAGTTGCCCCCGCCAGGGTCATTTAATTTAAGTACAAGTAGGTAATAAGATTAATTTAAATTGCTCCTATTTTTTGAACTTCATATGTCAGTTTTCATAAATGGCATATTTTTGTTTACTACTTATAATTTGCATATCATAAACAAATGGATACTTATTTTATATTAATTTGTAATTTTATTTATTTATTTTTGAAACATTATTAATTTACCCACGAACTAAATTCTGACACCAGGGCCTAATACAATAAATAATATTACCCTTTGTTGAATGGTTAACGGGTAGGAGCCAAATGTTGGTTTAGTCAGTAAATAAAATTAAAATATTTTGAAAAATAATAAGGTCTTAATACATAGAAAGAAAATGATTTTATTGTTTTATTTGTATTCTTTGTTACCACATTTTTGAAATTTTTTTTTAGATTAATTAATGTAGTGTATCTTTATATAAATTGTACATATTAATAAATATTGGCTTCGATTTTTTTTCTTTTTTTTAATTAATTTTGTGCACTTTTTTTTTTTTTTTGTTTGTCAATTGGTAACATTTTTAACAAAAATGAAGTCGTGTACCAATCCATTGACAGCTTATTGTACTCAATTATCCTGAAATTATTTACACCACGTAGCGGATTGTAAATGGTGTAGTCAGGTGGTAGGTGTCTAATTTATTTAATAATTTTTCACTTAACCATATTTTATCCTGCATAATTTCTAAGTATCGTAATAATAATTTTGTTAATATTGAAAAGTAATTATTATTGATTTTCTTTAATTCACTAAGTAAAATAGCCAGGAATCAATTTTCGTTAATCATTTATGTTAAAATCGTATTATATAAAAAGCTAAATTGTTGTTTTTTTCTTTCTTTTTCAATATAATTCTGAATATATTTTTCCATAATTTTACGCATCCATAATTCATCCCGTAATTACATATTTATATTTACACGTAAGTATGTAATAGTTACTGAGTTAAAATTATATTGAAAATACTAATAGTGGGAAAAACGATAACTATAAAGTTATGTTTATAATAAGTATATACGTACATATAGTAAATAAAAATAAAACTTTTAAACTCTACAAAACAATCAGTTAAGTAGCTATATTGTGTAGAGTTAGTTTGAAATGAAATTCGGTGGTAGATGTTCTGTATATTTTTAATACATATCTTTCATATTGTTTGATTTGTGTGATTGACTATATTGTTGTTAATGTTAGTTTAGATGGTTCGACGACGCCGAAATGACTGCAAAAAGCAGGTATTTCACATAATTTAATTGATTTGATATTTGAATAGTTTCTGGTTATTTTTTTTTTTTTTTTGTAGATAATCTTAAAACTAAATATGAACTTATTAGTTATAACGAAATAATTATAAATGAAACGTAATAAAATATTTCTTATGGTTTATAATTATGTATGTGATTTTTTTTAGAATTTTTGGTATAATCTTAATCTAAAATAAGAAATGACATGTATATATTATTTCAAAAAAAAATTATTTTACTCAATACTTACATACTTCGTTTAAAGAATATGTATTTTTTTTGTTGTTATTACTTAGATAATAATTTTACAAAAAAGAAAAAAAGATCGAGCAGTAGCTTGAATTTTATTTAATTTTTTTTTTTTTTGCGTCAGATAATTTATTTTTAAGTAGATTATATTTGTACATTTATTAACTTTAATGCGTTAAACATTAAACAAAATGTCTATCCTTTGTATTTTCTGCAAGTCACTATCTGCATATAATAATTGATCGACAGTTTGATTTTCAAAATTTTTTAACACATATTAATTTAATTTATATATTTTTTTTTTAATTTCAGACTAATAGCTATAATGCAAATATGGACCATCATGGATACTATGCTACTATTAGCAAACACAACAACTATGTCCTGGGACCATTAAATTATCAATTGCCATATGAGGCAACATTAGCAGAATATCAGACTGCAAGTGAACAACAAAATACACATAGTGGCCATGCCATTGACATTTCTAGTAACAGTAATGGAATTCATCATCCCAGCAGTAATACTAACAAAAATCTTTTATCAACACAAAAACCTGAAGAAATAACACCGTACAATGGATTATATTCTGGTGTTATTGGTGTCGACAATAGTTCTTCAATAAATAATATTGGACCAGTAGATTATGGTAATGTATATTCTGCTAGTAAAATTTTCGATACAAGTGTAAATGGTGCATGTAATACTAGTACAAGTGCTGGTAGTTCAATATTAAGTGGTTATCAATCAAACATTACATATCCTGAAATTGATTATAGTTCTCATGTTTATAATAAGAATGTTAGTCAATATTATTTACCATCAGCCGCAGCTGTACCAACAACTCGAAGTATACATGCACCCGATTCATTGAATGCAACTACGACATCTAGTAGCAAAATTATTGAACCAGCACATCAAAGCAGTAAAATTTTAAATAATTTTGATGTCAGAAATCCTGCTAAAACGGGTACAGTTAAATCGTTAAACAACAATTATGGTTATCAGCATCTGGCATCAGGTTTTAAGGAACCAGAAATTACACCACCAATTAATTATAGTAAGTTAAGCACACAATCATATCCAAATTATTCATCACACAATTCGAGAGTACAACATGCTTTCGATGACAGTGCGACATGTAACACCAACGCTTCTGCTCATAATCGTTCATTGTACATTTGCCCACCTAACCATAAGCCACCCGACTTATACTGTTCGGATCCTGTATCAAGATATTCAAATCGAAACTATGTTGTGAATAATAATAGTGCCACAGCAGCAGCTGTAGCAGCGCATTATCTAGCGCCTAATAACTATTTGAGTAGTTATCCTCTATCTCGTCAAAATAATGTTCATCATGGTCGTACAATTTTACCACCAACAGCTTTTCAATCACAAATAGAGGATAATGCAAGTGGATATTATAATATGCAAAGTAATGTATTGGTAAGACCAACACCAAGCACTTACAATCGATGTCAAATGACATATCCAAATGCCTACAATTATGGTCGACCGACCCACCCAAATGTACAAAAATTACCACAATCACAAAAGGCTGATACCGATATTATGGTTGGTAGCACTGGTGGTGGATTTAGTGAAGATTCTTATGATCGTCATCTGTATCATCGTTCAGTTAATTCATTGTATAATAACACAAATTCAGATCACTATGAAGATTATCAATATGCAGCTGCTCATCCTCATTACCCACCAAAATCATCTCCAAAAATGGTGTACGGAACATATAATTCTGCTGCATCTAATATAAACATGTATAATAATCCTCAATCTACTCCACAACCATCGCCATCACAACAGCCACAAATCGTACAAAGTCCTACACCACTGATCTCAAGTGATTATTCGCGGTATGCCGCATCTCATGCAACTGCCTCACACAACATTTACAACAATAATAAAGAATATTATCAAAATCAGCATTCAGCGTATCCAGCACAAATGATGTATCCTCCGATACAAAGTAATACCAATACTACAAAAGTAAATCAAATATCAAATGACACAACAACAAATAGCAGTAATCATCATTATGATAAAATGGCTACAGCACAAAATGATAAATATAATTTTGTTGACCTTGAGGAACAAATCAATAGCTCGAAAATTTTGAAAACAACTCGTGATGTAAATCCTCCATCATATCATCAAGCGATAACAAATTCTAATAACTACGATACAACCATTAGTAGATCTGTTCCCGAAAATAATAGCCTGAATATTAACAGCTATAATAAAGCACTTCAACAATATAATAAGGATCATTTAGTTTATAATTACAATGCATATAATAATACTTATCAACAAAAAATTCAATCACATTTACATTCCCAACGAGAAACAGCTGCTGAAACATTAAAAAAGCAAAGCCTACGGGATTTCTTATCATCGTGGAATGAGGATGAAGATGAGGATGCTGGTGGAGACAACAGTGCGAAAAAATCATCTAAAAATTATAGTGGAGTTGCTGGAAGTGGTATAGTTACTAATGGGGATGTAAATTATGAAAACTATGAAAGAAATAAAAATATTGTTCATCCACAACAAAAAGTACAACCCCAACCACAGAGCGTATCACAACATCTATCAAATGTACAAAATATTCGAGAGAATAATGCTTCAATTGTAACAACACCTAAAATTCATGTTGGCATAACAGTTGATAATAGTGGAAATAGTTCACACAATTTACCTGATATTATAATTGATATTGAAAAACCGAAAATGATGAATGAAACCGAAAATATTGAACGTACGAACGATCGATCTGCCCAATTAAATAATAATAGTTCGAATTCTGCAGAAAAATTATACGTTCTTGAATCAATAGATGTTCCATTAGCTGATCTTAATAAATATAAACATTTGAGTGTTGTGAATAAATTACCCGATAATATTGTGCAAATTGTGTCCGATAAAGAGACTGAGGTGGCCGAATCACTTAAATTCATTGAAGAAGTTGAAACAAATCATGCAAAATTTTTCAAAAATGATTTTGAAATGAATGTTGAATACGAAGACGATGGAAGTGGTTGTCCCAAGGTTACTTACGATACAAAAAATATTGTTGAATGTAGAAATATAGCCGCAGCAAAAAATGTTAAAAAATTAATTCGAAAATATCGTAAGCAACGTGAATATTTAAGACAAAATAGTTCTTCAAAATCTTCAAAAGATTACGATTTACAACCATTACAACCACCACAACCACTAATAATACCACCACCGCAAATATCAGTTTCAAATGATTGTGCAACATTATTAACCCCGCCCATTAGCACTGTTGAAACAATTACTCAGATGCAGAATGAACCGGAACAGCTATCTTTATTTGATGCAACTTCTATTTTAGCGCCAGTCGATTTAAGTGTTAAAGTTACCACAATTTCTAAACCATTAGTGGAAGATGAATCCATAACAGAAACAATAAATATTAGTTCCGATGATAATAACGAAACTGATGAAAAACCAAAGTCTTTAAAATTAAGGGACCAAAGAAAATATAAGCATTCTAGTAAACACATTCCAAAGTTTTATTTTAAAAATATTAAATGTGAAAGACGTAAACATATAATGTATGAAAATAATAGTGTTCATCATAAAAGTAAACATAATGATAATCAAATACAAGACTATGATGATGATGATGATGATGATGATGTTATTTTAGTGCAACAAACTGTTGAATCATTAAAAAATATTTGTATAAAAGTTGTAAATACATGTGAATTTCGAAAATATTTCAATACAATTAATACGTCCCGGGCTGATAGATCAATGTCGAAGATCAATTATTTTCACAAGCGAAATGATAATTCGATTTTTATTGATCAAAATCCATTAAAAAGTTCTTATCATCAAATGGAAACAGTAAAGAAAGTGACTGAAACGATTAACCAGGATTACCATAAAGAATGCAACAATAATGAAAACATTGAATTAAATGCCGAGCCATTTTCACATAGTGAATTGCAAACAACTTTGTATAACGCAAAATCATTGAAAGAATTAACTGAAGAATATATCCAATTAAATCATCACTATTATAATGTTCAACTATCACAAGAAAAGTTTATGGACTTGTCAGTTCATAATTTAAATAATAGTAATTGTGATGAAGCATGGACAAGGCATGACGATGAATTGAATGATCAAATACCAGAAATTTATTACAATGTTAAATCTTTAAAAGAACTTGCTAGAGATGTAGCTAATACTATTTATTATTTTAATGTAAAGTCATTGCAAGATATTTGTAAATTAACAATAGAAAAGTATAATTTCATTTATTCATTGAATCAAATGGAGGATGATTACGACGATGAAGAAGAAGAAGAAGAAGAAGAGCCAATGGAAGTTGATGATATTAATGTTAATTTGGTAGAAGAAGTTCCAGTTCA
>JAABKK020010896.1:11743-22909 GCA_011634745.2 Catotricha subobsoleta
GAAGAAGAAGAAGAAGAAGAAGAGCCAATGGAAGTTGATGATATTAATGTTAATTTGGTAGAAGAAGTTCCAGTTCAAGAATCATATAAAACATTTGGAACGCCTATTAATTATTGTTTTATGAAATCATTAAAAGAATTAGCACAAAATGCCGTTGAAATGCATCATTTGAATTTCAACAAATATTACGATCAACTAGCAACACATAGATTTTGTGAGAAATCTCTTATCGAACCGAAACAACCCGTACTTTATGCCATTAAATCATTAAAAATATTATCTAAAGAAATTATTGACGCTCACAACTTAGGCTTTCAAGTAAAATCTTTAAAGAAAATTGTCCAAGATGTCGTCGAGCATTCAGATCTGTTTTTAAACAAGGTTGAAAATAATGATACAAAAGAAATATTGGATGATATCAACGATGATTATGATATACCTGAAAGCATTCAATGTGAAGCGGGCAAAACACAAACAATTGATACATTAAAACACCTTTGTGAGCAGAATATCACAAAAAATCCACAATTCAAGTTAAACAATATTCCAAATCTAACCTTCCTATGTGAAAATGTTTTAAATTCTGCAAACATTAATTATAATAAGGGTGATTTTGACTGTCCATTAATTTGTATTGTTGATAATGAATGTAGTAATGACGACAATATTTGGACAAATGACAAAACTAATGATCAACAATCCATTATTTTATGTTATGAAGATCATATTGTTGACGATGATGATTCCACATACGCCATTATCAATACAAGTAGCAATAACAATATAGACAATTTAAATAATGATGATAATATTGATAACAATATTAAACCGCTGGTAACTAATGACAACAATGAAACTCAATTTTTAATCAGTACTGAAATAAATGCTGATTTTCCATTTGATGAATCGCCCGATAGCAAAACAAGCAACGCCAATACGTTTTACAACAATTATACGGAACATAATAATATTATATCTGCGGTTACTGATAATATACCAACGATAAGCGATGATGATGATAACATAAAAAATAGTAAAAAAATTGCGCCAATTGCTGAAATCGAAAAAAATAATTATTATTATTATTCACCAGATAATATAAATGTTACTGATGAAATGCAAAATAATATTCAGTATGAAGAAATTGTGCCGTCATCCGCAAATCATAATGGGACTGTTATGGTCAAAATAGATTCATTTAAAAAATATTTACAAACCAAATATATTCAAATTCCCAATTATTTCAAAATGCTTATTATAAATAGATTATTGAAAAAATATTTAAACTACCAAAGATATATTAATGTTAAAACCGCTATGGTACAAAACAAATCAAAGAAACGTTGTTTTCGCAAAAATACAACGAAAAATGCTGTTGAGAAATCTATTAATAATAAAAAATTAATTACTAACAGAACCAATGATGATAAGTTGAATGATAATATCATCCATAATAATAATAAATATGAATTTACTAATACAATTAAAAATAATGAATTATTAAACAAAAATATATCTATTCTTTCAAATAATTGTGATACAACATTAAAAAATATTATTACGAATATAAATAAGAAAAATTTAAGAAAAAGAAAATTACATATTGAAAATAATGATTATGTAGATAATTATATTTATGATGATGATAAATATGTTAATAGAATGTTAAGTTCCTATATTAATCAAAATATAAATAAAAATAAAAATAATAATATTAAGAATGAAAACGAAATTGAATCTCGTGCCTTTGCCAAAGAATCTGTCAATAAAAATTCATTAAATTTTCCATCTGGATCGAAACGAAAATTAATTGCATCTGATATTGTAAAACAATATGAAAATGAAATATGCAAACAAAGTAGTAACTATCGGAGAAATATATCAAATAAATTTGCAAGTAATTTGAAACGACAGAAATTAACTTTTGAAGAAATTTTATTAAATATAAATAAATATTATAATAATTCAACAAAATCTTCAAGCAGTTCTAGTTCAAGTAGCTCTAGTTCGAGTAGCTCTAGTAGTTCAAGTAGTAGCGATAGTAGCCGAAGCGGTACTAGTAGAAGTAGAAGTAGTTGCTCTACAAGTAGCAGCGATAGTAATTCGACCACAACCAGTAATAGTAGCTCGTCAAGTAGTAGCTCTTCGTCGAGTAGTAGCAGCAGTAGTAGTAGCTCATCAAGTAGCGGTAATAGCATTTTAGATATCGAAAAACTAAAACGAAATGCATTATTGTGTAGAGTTATATTAGAACGGCATATAATAAAAGAAAATACATTTTATGATGTTGTAAAAGTGCCTAATGTTAATCAAATATCTAGTAATAATAGATCTACTATCAATAGATCAATATCAAATAATAGACCATCTAATCGATTACCAATACCATACGTAAAATTAAAACGAAGTCAATATATTGACAAGTTAGCTGAAAAATATCATCGAGATCGTCAATGTTGTAAAAATAAAAAGACAAGATAATAAATATGACGAAAAAATAACTTACAAAAAATGTTAATATTAGTGACTGACTAGTCGATAATATTATATATATATAAATTATACATATATATTTATGTAACCGAATAATGAATAGATAATATAAATAATAGTTAAATTAGTACCAATGAAACCTATGTGGAAATTATTAGTTGATTATAATACCTTTTGCCTACTGAATTTCCTAAACAATATTTTATAACATAGATTGAGAATTGAGGTTATATTTAGGTATTCAGCGCAAGTACTTCTACAGCTAGAGAGCAGCATAATAAAGTACGTTATTTCTTCTTTTTCTTTTTTTTTAATGCATTTGCCAAGCGATTTAATATTGTCTGAAATAATTTTTTTTACATAAACTTCGACGATTTGAAAATTATAAATTTAAATATGTATGAATTTGATTTGAAAATTTTAGTGAAATATTTCTATTTTGCTTATATTGAATACGAACGAAAAAGATGAATACTTACTTCAACTAGATTACATGTAATATAATTTCCATTTTAAATCGATCAGTTGTGAAAATTTATTATACAATAAATTATATGATACCTACTATTTAATATTCAAAAACTTGACAGTTAATTTGAATATAATTCCTAGAAATTTGTTATTTTTTGTTTATTTAATTTTTTTTAATATAAATTGTTCGTTGTGTGTCTGGTGTGTGATAATTTAATTAAAAAAGATAATTATAGAAAATATCTGGAAAACGTATAGCACTAGTTGCATTTTTTTTTCTTCTTTGTTATCAATTTTTAGGAAAAATTAAATAATTAAAGATAAAACAAATAATTTCTAACAGAATTTTAATATTTCAACATCTGGTTAGACTGTGTCTCTCGGCTATATAATTGTCTAAATATATCAGTTTTTTTTTTATGACTGAAATTAAAATATCTTCAACAATTCCTTTTTGTTATTAATTTATAAAAACTGTAAAAAAAAAACTTCAAATAACATTTTAATATAATATAATTTTGAGAGTTTTCGTTTTCGAGCCTCGATCCGTGCATTCCTTCAATAGCTTTCGAATCCCATATATTTAATTAAACTGTCAAAATATTTGACATTTGGTAATTATATTGAATTCACAATTAAGACATACAAAAATTATGAAAAAATTATATTGAAAAACGTAACATTGTTGATCGTCCTTTTTTTATTTTTGGAAATCTTTATATTTTTGGTGAAATGAAAATTCTATTTTTTTAATAATTAATTAATCCTTTTTGTATCTAAAATAGATAAAAAATGTATGCATTTTGTGTTATAATTGTTTAATATTTTAATTCTATCTATTGATTTATTGTCGTATTTAAAAAGAATGAAATAATAAATTGAGCAATTAGATGTGTGTTATATTGAGAAAAATAAAAACAAAAGAAAGAAGAACTATGAAATTTTTTTGACGATATATTTTCAAAGTAAATTAATTTAAATTGATAAACTAATTCATAAATCTATTAAATTAAAATATTGGTTGTAAATTGTAATAATTGTGTTGTTTTTATTATTATCGTTTTTTTATTTTTTAATAAATTGTTTATTGTTGTTGTTTTTTTTTTTATTTTAAAATTTTTATTTTGTTACAATTTTATATTGTTAATTGGTGGTTTGGTTTGTGGGTGTGTTTTGTAATTTTAACTTTAAGACATAATTATATCACGTTACGTTTTGAATTCTGCATTAGTAATAATAATATTATTGTATTTAATAATAATTATTTATATAAATAATATTATGTAAATGTTGGATCAAATTTGTATATTTATTGAAAATGAAATATAATTATAATATAATAATACCAATAATATAATAATATATTTGAAATTGTAATTGTTAGATGCTAACGATATAAAATTCCTTAATAGTTGTGTTATATAATATTCTAGTTTTTATTTTATCTGTAAATTTATGAAATTTTGTTTTCAAATTTTGAAAAAAAAAATGTGTCAGGGTGTATTTCTATAATTTAGATTTACAGAAATTTAGTTTCTAAGAGCATATTTTAGTGAATAAATAAATAAATAAATATATTTATATATATATTGAAAGCCTTTAAGTCAAGCTTATAATATTTAATAGGTACAAATATATAATTAATATAAAAATGTATAAAAAAAAAAAAAAAAATTAAAAAAAAAACATTCAAGAAATATTTCTTTAAACTAAAGATGAATTCTATAAAATATTTTATTATATAATGTGTAAGTTGATAGTCACGTTGTTGTTTGATACCACTGTTTTCGCTCCAATTTAATAAAGAAAAAAATAAAATTAAAAAAAAAAAAAAAAAAAAAAAGAGAATACATATTCATATATATTTTATTAAAATAATTGTGAATTTAAACAAATAAAAATAACTTTATGAATTATATAAATATATATTCTATAAATATTTGTGGGTGGGTTTGCAATAAAATTATTAAATGTTAAAAATTTCTATGCTAAAAAATTAGTTTATATAAAATATAATTAATGATAATTAATGTAAAAGAATCATTCTTCACATTATTTCTATTGGTCTAAAGGTCTTAAAAAGAACGCAGTAAAAGTTTTTTTTTTTTTTTTTTTTTGTGTCAAATAATGCCAATTAATTATTAAATTTGTTTTAAGTTCATACGAATTACGTACCTCAAGTCACTCTACGGTGTAAATGAAATTCTGATAAGACGATGCACTTTACAGAATAATGATCTATCATCGACGTCCATTTATTTTTGGAGACCTAACTTTTCACCATACGTTGTCACCCCTTCCGATGCCCCCGTAGAAAAATTTAATCTGAAATATTGATGCAAATTTAATACTAAATTTTTTTATGGGGGTGTCAATGTATGGAGAAAAATGGTGTTTTCAAAAATAAATGGCGATAGATCATTATTCTGTTTGCTAATTCGTCAAAAACTTCGGCATCGTCAGCGTTCTATAAATCAGGCTTAGGAAACGGACGTATTACAGAATATTTGCATATTGTGAAAAAATTAAAAGAAATTTAAATAAACTAAGCATAATTTGTTTATTTATGTCAGGGTTTTTAAGAATTTATATTAATCACATCAGTGTTCAATAATAAAATGTCTATTGATGTTATGAAAATCCGGCGTGAATAACTCTTACTGCTACTACTTTTAAGCGCCTAAAATAAATTTAACAACACACATAGTGCCTTTTTGCGTGAGAATGATTATTAAAAAAATAATAAAAATAATACTAGAAATCAAGGAATATTTTTATTCTTAGTTGATTAAAAATCATATAATAATAATAAAAAAAAACACATTCAAACATATTGAATTGCCTTCTTTAGTCGTATAATTTCATATAGATTTTACTATACATTATACCAGTTTTTGTAACACGCATTTGAAATTTGTATTTGTTTTTCTATTTGGTAAAAAAAAAAAAATGTTTATAAATAATAATAAATGTACATTAAATAATTTAAAAAAAAAAATATAAAATAAAAGACAGTGATTTTATTTCAATACAATATTTTAATTTATTTTTCTTTTGCAGTGCGTGATATTTATTAACTGCAAAAAATACATTTACAAAGTTACAATAACAATATATTTACGTTTAAAAAAATTATTTATTCAGAACGATGTAAAATTTAATGATACATTATTATTTTATTATCGCTTAAAACTTTACGCAATTTTAAAATTATATTCCAAGCAGTACAGTCGTTGGAGTTGTAGTATGTATTAGTGCTGGTGAGCAAGCTTGACGAACAGCCATTTCCCAAGTATCTAACAGATGAGATAATGAATATTGTTTTGGTAATTTTGATATTCGTGCAACTAATGCTTTTTGTATGGAAATCAAGAATGGCGTTGCATTATATTCTTGTTCAATCAGATTACACCGTGGTGCGTTCGATGGATAATCCTCTGTAATTTAAATACGATTTATATTTATATTTATATAATAACAAAATATTTAAAAAGTCAAATCCTACCTGGAATAACTACACTAACTGGTGGTACGCATGGTAAATGTTTATCGTCCAAACAACAAACTAACTTTATGACTTTAGTGCCAGTCTGCGATGATGGATCTAGAGATATTTTGAATTTTTGATCAAGCCGTGCAATTTCACCTTGTAAAATATGTGGTATTTCAAGATTATTTAATGTGTGGACATCGTCGCCTGCTGACAATTTAGGTTGCTTTGAAGGTGGAGGCAAGTTCCTAAAATTAAATTAATGTGATTTTAAAAAAAACATTCTTTTAGTCCTTGTTTTGAATTAATAATATTAATTTACTTAATATCAGGACCAAATAAAGCTTCCAAACAAGGTCGAAATGTTCTTTGCAATGTATGATTTCCAATTGGACTTTGCAAATTAGCATTAACAGCTTCTAAAAGTGGGTTATTTATCTAGAAAGTAAAATTTAATGCACATTAAATTTTGATTTTGATAAGCATGGGGAAAATATATATATTTCTATTTGTATATTCTATTAGTCATTGTCACTAACAACATACCTGATGTTCCTTTAGATTTCCTAGCTGTGAACCGGATGATGCAAGAGAATATGATTTTAAATCCATTTTTTCTAATGCAATTTCACATTTTAATAAAGTTTCCAGTGGAATTCTCTGATTCGGATTGCAAAGAATTTCCAACAATTTGTTCATCTTTAAAAGTTTTTCGTCTATCGAAAAAATAAATAAATAGTATTCGAATTACTTACTAAATCCGATATTAAATAAAATTTAAATTTATCAATTTGTTTTACCATCATTTCCAATTCGGGCCACCATACGCTTTAGTGGTTCAATATATTTGGTAAGCTGACGATATTTTTCTCTGTACATTTGCTCTTCTTGTGGATTCAATGGACTTGGTGCAGCACCTGCTTGTCCAGGTGTATTTAATGATATGCTGCTTGGGGATGGTGCCATTACTTAATAATAAAAAAAAAATAGTAATCATTACAGATTTTAAAATAGGAAGAAATTTGTACAAACCACTTCTCTGTTGTGACATAATATTTGGTATTTGTGGCGATGGTACCAATGCTGGACTTGGAACCATTTGATTTTGATGTGTTTGTCCCATATTTGGTGATGGTGCCGATGGGCTTGGACTTTTACGAAAATATGGCTGGTTATTGGGTGCAACATTTCGAACTAAAAATTTAGAATAGAATCGAAATTTTCTTTATTCAAACAAACAAATAAATACACACAAATATTATTTATAAATTTTCACAAAATACAACTCACTACAAAATGCAAATTAAAAATAAAATCTTATCAATAATTAACAATAAAATATAAGTGCAATATAAAATAAAATATTATTGACGATTATCCACGGAAACAGATAGTTCCTCCCCCCGATTGTATCTAACTTTTTATTATGTATGAAAAAATTTAATTACTATAATAACTCAATAAGTATTACTATTTTTTTTTTTTTTTAGTATTTTTGCTATAATTATTTGATAGTTTATAGGTAGGTAGGTACTTCACATGGCCATTTTACAATTAGTTAGAATAAAGCAATACAGTCATTCGTTTGCTTTATAAACACTTTAGTATTTGTATACGATTGTCAATTACATTTTTCGAGTTAGTTAGGGCTTTTATTACGGAGTAAATGAAGTACTTTCAGCGGATAGTGTTTGCATAAATAATTGATGAAGAATACTTTTATTAAAAATTTCTTGTATTATAAAAGAAAAATTAATTAATTACATTATTATTTCATAATTACTTGGACAGCTTGTGTTTCCATCCCTCAAGGCTAATGTGTATTAAACGATAATAGAAAAAACAAGTACAGGAGATACAGGGAATTAATAACATATTGAACTTTACAGAATGATAAAGCTATTACATAAGTTTATATTGACACATACACTACACACACATATTATAAGGGAACAGAAACAATATTTGATATAAATGTCTAAATTCGAATTATAATGACATTTAAACAAAATTATAATAAGTCACATAAAAATATTGCATTAGAAATTAAGATAAATACAATTGTGTAATAAATAAAATACAACGGCTTGCGATAATGTCGTCACAAAAAATATTGATTACACAAGAAAAAAAAAATTTGGGTGTTCTGGAAATATTTAAAAAACTTATAAGTGAATTAAGCCACTGTGTACATTAAACATAAATAATTACTGAATTAATGAAATAAATACTAGTAAATAATAATGAAATAAAATCTATTGGCCATGAACAATATGGTGAAAGCAAACCAAAAAAATCAAACTAAAATCCCAAGCATTATATATTTCTGTTTGTGTGCATATCCGGCTTTGCGACAACATTTAATGGAAATGAGGACATAATACATAAAACATTTACCTTGGTACAGAATATTTGGTGACTGATTTCTTCCCATATGCGAAATATTTAACATTTGATTCAAATTCATTTGACCTGTAAGTTTGCCACCATAACGAAAAAAAAAAAAAACAGAAAAAACCATCATGAATTTAAAAAACGAAAACATTAAAAAAAAAATGAACACATCACAAAAAAATCCTGCAACTGGCTTCCCTACACCGAACTTTTTGCCAGCAGCAGTATTACATGCATCAACCAAGCGGGAATTTTGTTCAAAACAAACCTGTAGCATTCATTTGATTTTGTGCCATATTTGGCTGATTCATTGCACCAATGTTATTTGGTATAACATTTGGTCCCATTTGTGGTTGTGGTCCGCTTAAAGTACTTGCTGCATTTCCAGCCATTTGATTAACCATCTGACCAGTATTCATTGGTCCCATTTGATTGGGCATAGTACCAACTGCATGTGAATTCATACCAGCAGGATTAACATTTATACGACCCAATAATTGAGACATTTGATTTGGATTCATTTGGTTATTCATGGCAACCTGGTTAAAAAGTTTCAAATACTCATAAAAATAAAAATTCATATCATATTCATATTCATTCATATTATGAATTAACATACATTCATTTGATTTTGTGACATAGTAGAATTCATACTGATGGGTACCATATTACTCAATGGATTTATTTGTTGCCCTTGCACATTCATATTATTCATTTGCATTTGTCCACCTAATTGATTCATTTGCCCGACCATATTAGCACCCATTTGTGTTCCAGGGTTTGGAACTTGCTGACCCATTGGTCCTACAAATATAAACAATAAGTATATATACATACATATGTTTAAATTCATCAATTATATATTTTATGATTGTGATCTCACAAAAGTTAATAAATTAAAAAAAAAAACTCATTACCTAATCCCATATTCATATTATTTGCAGCCATTGCACCTGGAGGAATATTTCCTTGTTGTAAATTTCCCGCAATTCCTTGTTGATTTACTGGACCAACGCGACCTCCTTGCATATTAGACATATTTTGCATTTGCTGTTGTCCTGGTCTTTGCTAAAAATGTTATTTTATTAGAATTTTGGTTTTTAATTTGTAATAAGAAAAATAAGAAATTAATTTTACATGAATCAGGTTTTGTAAAACGTTTGAATTTGGATTATTTCCTGCTGCACCCATTGGACCACCCAATGACATCATTTGTGATTGCATTGCATTGCGGCTTCCCTGACTTGCTAGATTTTGTAGTGCATTAATTGGATCTTGTTGCATGGCATCTGCATTTTGATTTTTATTTTTTGAATCTTTTAAAATAGAAAATGATAATCAAATTTAGAGTTCTGTTGCATACAAATTTGCACACTTCACTCACCTATACCTCGGACATGAATAATTAGCTTAGCAACGAAACTTAAATATTCGTCTCTTGTTCTAGCTTTCTGAAATACATGATTTTCCATTTCAGTTCCATTTCTTGATGGATTCATGCTTGAACCTTGAATTGCTTCATTACTGCAAAATTAAATAAGAATTAGGAAGATGTAAATAGGTAAGAATTTGTAGTCAATATTCATTACTTATATATATATTTAAAAAAAACATACTGCTAATTAGATTAGTACTTCATGTTTGCGAGTATTCATTTCATACGAATTAATAAAAAAAAAAAATTAAAAAAAACAATAAGTGCTCATTTTTATATTTCTTTTTCTCAGTGTTTGACCCACCTTTGGACACAGAATTAAGGCGACATACAAATAAATACGTTTTGGTTTCCGGCTCGTAAAATCAAAATAAGGGATTTTTTGATGACATTTTGATTCTGCGGCCAACGGTGGGTCAATAAAAAAAAATCCGTTAACTCAATTATGAGAAAAAGCTAAATAATAAAAATGAAGTAAAAAATAAAACAAAAAAAGAAAACAAAAAAGGTCACGATCTCTATAAAAATGTGATTTTAGTAATTTTTGCTTGTATTCGACCTTCTGTTGCAATATTTAGAAGATATTATTTAGAAGAAATCTTTATTATTAAAATTAATATTGAATTTAAACAAAAAAATCAATACATAGATATGTAAATAAAAATTGTCCGACATTTTTTAATTAGTAAGTACTTAATTGATTGAAAACCAAAACCATTTTTTTTTTCAAGCTAACATAGAAATATTTTTAAATCTCTACTGTTTAATCTTAGAATCTTCACTTACATTTTATCAACAACATTTTGGCGATAACTTGGTGATTGCCAATCATTATTTTGATTATCCATTCTTATTTCGGGATTCATTTTATTAGAAATATAAA
>JAABKK020010907.1:0-22907 GCA_011634745.2 Catotricha subobsoleta
TGTGTTCATATTTCACGTTAAAATTACATTAAATTTTGATGTACATTATAATGTACGCCACGCACGAATGGGTTAAGCAAAATTAAAAAAAAAAATTGTTTTTGATCGTCAATTAGAGTGAATTTGAAATCAATGAATGCAAATTTAACTTATTTAAAGGAAAAAATAAAATTTTATTCAAGAATTGTGTATAATCCATTTTCGTTAATCTAGAATATTTCATTCGTCTGTCGCTAGCATTATAAGTATTATATGCCTGGGTAAAAAAAAATCCGTTGTATGATATTCTAATTATAATTCTAATATATCATACTTTGCTGAAAAAGATACATCATGGTGTTTATGCGATTAGAATTTATAATATATAAATTATTTATTTTTCATACTTTGACGCTTTTCGTCAGTAAATACATGATTCTTCTCTTGTCCAGTTTTTCAGTTTATTCAATATTCATATTTACAAAAAAAAAAAATTAAAAAAAAAACTTTTCAAGTGTTAATTAAAATTACGTTTAACGATTTTAAGCACATAAGTGCCTATTAGGCTAACTATAAATAGATTAAGTCTAGTCTAAAAATTTGAAATAAAATCAGACGTAATTCTTTTTTCTTTTTTTTTTCCAAACACTTGTGGCGCTAATGATTGACGCAACATATTTCATATATGTAATTATTATTAATTTAGTTTGAATGATTTCAAGAAAATAATCATGTAAAATTTTCTGAAATTTGTGGCGATACTATTAATTATTATTAGAATATATACTGAACCGAAAATATGTATAATATAGCATAATATTGCGTCAGCGGACACTGGCTTACCTTCCATATGCAATACAAATTTGCTCGTAATTTCATTAAAAAAAAAAAAGGGGAAAAAATAGTTCATTCGGAAATCACATTGCATTCGAAATACATATTTTTATTTTTTTTTTAATTTGCGCACAGTAACAATAAAGAAAATTTAAATAAAAAAAAAACTGATAATTTCGCATACGGAATAAAAGATAATATAGCATCGATACTTTTCAACAAGTAAAGCACTCATATTATATGAAATGCGATAATGTCCGCCCCATCAGCTGTTTGCCACAAATTTTTACTGTCTAACGTCTCTAGCAGTGTATTTAACTACACATTATATGATTGTTTCTATATTCAAAATGATTTTAGCTGACGACTGAAAATGATGATGACGATGTTGCTCAATTAGGGTGACTAGAATATATTTTAACAGAATATCTGTACAATTACGTTACATGGGTTGGATTTCGACCCTCTAAACATTTTGAACTACCTGTTATTGTTTTGTTGAATTTAGTAATAAATTTCTTATGAATAAAAACAAAAATATTGTGTTTTTATTCTACATATTGACAAGTCAAGTCAGTGCGATGTGTAAACGAAAATAATATTACTACAATTATTTCTTAGATAAATTAATTTCAGTCACCCTAACCGTTCATATGTGTACACATTAACATCTTTTTTTTCTATTTCATTTTACAAGCCTCACCTAAATAATTCTATTATTGTATTTAATTGAACTATTTTTAGTGACTACACAAACTCGAAATGAGTATGTAATAATAATAAAATTATAAAAAAAAAAATATATTAAATACGAGTGTGTAAAGTATATGATTTTTATACCGATTGTGCTCTAATTGAAAGAATAAAATAAAAATTTTAAAAAAAATAAAAGAAATAATGTTTTGTGCAGGTACGCCCCGTACGATTTCTTTGTTTTGTTTAAAATTAATAAGAAATTCGTACAAAAGTACAAATTAAAATTAGTGTGTTGAGTGTCTGATGATGATTATTTCTTGATTATGCTAATTATAATTTTCGTGTGTATTTTTTTTTTTATTATCATTTTATTCTGTCTGGGAAGTAACTTGAACTATACAACGACGCGACAACCGACACAACACAACACAACACAACAATGACAAAGATTATTTTAATACGCCGTCTATATCGAATATGTGTTTAATGGATTTCTAAGTCGTAGTCATGTCGGGTTTACGTATTGCACAATGACTATTGCAATATATAATTTTCTTGTTATAAAATTATTCGTCTGGCAACTCATAATTTATCGATGTTCAATGCGCGCAAAGGCTATGAATAGCGAAATTTGTACCTTTTTGAGTTTTTTGTAAAACTATTGTTGATAGATTTGTTCCCCACTTTGATATCGCTTTTTTTTTTTTCATACTAAACATGACATTCAACCTTGAATGAAAACAAAAAAAAAAAAAAAAAAACTTTTGTGATGTAACGATTTTGAAGGTCTTTTCATTAAATTTATGTATTATTTCATATTGTACACTTGATACTTAAAAAAAAAACCAATACAGCTGTTGTGCATATCGCATCAAATAATGTTAGCTATAGCTACCTTAATTTCAATTTCTTTGTTCTATTGAGTCAAATAGAATGAATATGTAATCACATCATGTTATATTTTTAGTTCAATTTTGGCTTATATTTTCGTTTTATGTGTCACATTTTATATTCATAAATTCTTATTTTTCTTTCTACTCGTATGTTATTTCATTTGATGTAAAAAGTGTTGTTAAAAAATTGATTGATTTATGTGAACTCTGATATCTGATAGGCATCATTGGTATTGTTCAATTGGATTGGAGTGAAACTCGTTTCAGTGACAGTTTAATATTTAATTCACTTTGGTCCGTCAGATCAAATATGTATGCGATGAAAATATTTCAATTAGAGATTTTCTAAATATTCGCTTTTATGTCAGCCGACAGATCAGCAAGATATTCATAATTAATGGAAGTAGATTCAGTTAAATTGATTGACAATATCTCACTCGTCTGTCGCTAGCATTAGATGTGTGATTTGTGATATATATGCAAAGTGTGATTACAGTTTGGACATTTTTATTCCTACATGAAAACTTAAAATTAAGCGTTTTTGTTTATTTTAAATACTTATCAAAAGTTTTACAAAAAAAAAAGGAAAATTATAAAAATCAACAAGGTACTTATAAATAAATCTCTTGAAATAATTCAAATGTTCAGATTTTAAAGATCTGAAAACAAATTACCACTTATCATATTATCCACTTATAAACATTCTCAAAGTGTATCAATTATCCTCTTTTGTTTTATTATTCATTAAAATTTTAGTATCCACTAAACAAAGATAAACAAATGAACTCTGCTAAACCGAACACAGCCTGCTTTCTCATTCAATATAAAATCATTGAACTTCAACCATTTTTGGATATTTCCGAAAAAAAAAATGTATATTTCTGATTTATTTTCAGAATATCTTTCTATAAAGCAAATACCATTAAATGTAAAAAGTTCATAACCGTATGGTCGGCAATTTGCCTTTATATTTTTTCCATCATGGTAACGAAAGCACAATGATCTGATGTCGAGGACGAATTGTTGCATTGTAACGTTTAACGCACACACATATATAGATATTATTGTGTCTGAAAACCACTGAATACCAACAACCAAAAACACATGCAAAATAAAAATTTCATATAAAAAAAACAAAATAATAAGCATACAGAAAATTGTGTGAATGAACCCTTTTGCGTGATGTTGTTGTTCTTTTGTTTGTAATCCACATTTATTTAATTAAATGAAAATAATTAGTAATACTTAATGTTTTACTTTTTTTGCATTTGTGCAAAGTCTGTGTCTGCGTTTGGTTACAAATAAATATTATTGGAAAATTCTACGCAGTACACTTTTGTCTATTTTTGCACAAATGATATATAAAAATATGTACCTGGGTAAATAATAAATTGAATAAATATATTTTTAAATTGAAAACAACAAAATTTTGAAATGTTATTATTGAAAACATTTTTAATATGAAATTTCTTTCGAATTAACATTTCATTGTGTTTTTCGTTTATTTTGTATACCTACATATCTGTCCTTGGTAAATCTTGTACAGTTGAATAGGAATGTTGAAAGGTCTGCAATAATTGTAAAAGTGAAAGTGACATTTTTTACTATTCCAAAAAACAATAAAAACAACAAAAAAAGCAACCAAACATTTTTTTTACTTCGTTATCATGGGAATTATAATATTTGGCAAAAATTATTTTCGAGGTCATTTTATCGATTTCCTAAATGTTAGTGTGGTTTTTAAATATGTATGTTCAAGTTTATCGAATTTTGAACACTTATGACAACACCATACAATTTTTTTTTCTTTTTCGTTTTTTTTTACATTCAGCCGACAGGGCGGAGACACATTATGTGACCTAGACCTGCGATAAATTTCTTTTCAGTTTGATTTATTTTTTTTTGTTTCATTTCTTTGGAAAGAATGCACATTTTTTTTTGCGCTCCGGAGTGATTTCGTTCGTTTTATAAAAAAAATGAGTAATATTTTTGTTTTGTAAGTGCACTGAACTGATTTTGTGATGCACATGAACCCATGATTTTCATAATAAAATAATATATAAAATGAATTTGCTCTTCAAACGGAAAATGTAATGCAAAAGACCAAATAAAGAGATAGCTTTCGCTTTCTTATACGTTTTTATTTTTATTGTCGTTAGCAATTTAAACATTTTATTAACTAACATTTATTTGTCTCTCGAGTGTTGAAAAAAGTAAAAAGTAAAATGTTCGTGCGAATCGAATAAAAATTCATCTGAATAATTTTAGGTCATTCGCACCAACGTCATGAGTGATTATTATTATTATTATTATTTTTTTGTTACTCTTTTTTGGACAAAATTTTAACATTTCACGAAGTATTTTTCAATCAAAATATTATTTTGATTTTATAGAGAAAACCGATGGAAAATTTAGGTCAACAAAATGAATTAAATTTATTTATTTTAAGAAAAATTCTATTTTGATTTCTTCTTAAATTTTCATTTTTTTTTTTTTTGGATTTAAAATTTTATATTTGAATGTTTGTACAGCGCCAAGTGTTTATACCTACTGTTCCCATACTGAGATACATTGTCGTAGTCATTTATGAAGTCAATGAACCGTAACAATGTGAAATACATTATTTATTTATTTCTTTATTACTTTATATTAACATTTACGGATATAAGTTTTTGTAAATAATTTTATTTACTTTTATTGTTATTGTTTGTCATCATTTAGTTAGAACAAACTATTTCAAAAATATGAACTTTGTTCTATCAATTTTTAACGATCCTATTCGAATTTGTAAATTTATTGAATCGTAGATAATCAGAAATAATCTTCGGTGGTGGTGTTTGGTGTATGGCCAGAGAAACTTTTCACACTGCATGCAAATAAATTATTTGAAAATAGTTTCGTCATCAAAATTTGATATTATTTTTGGTGTATTCATGATAAGGCATTTGAAAACTATTTCTATTGTATCGGTTCAAATTCAAATAGAGACGACACCATAAATCTTAAATAAACTGTTTTGATTTTATTTATTTATTTATTTTTCAAGATTATTCGTTTTGATAACAAATTATACACATAATGATGGTTTTGTCTTGCTATTTTTAATGTGTGATGTATTTGTTTCAGTAAAAACTCTTAAATAATAATATTAATTTAATGGGTTTTCAACATCGTTTGTATAAACTGATTAAGAAATGATTACTTAAATACAATATTTGTTTTCTTTTTTTTGTTTTGTTTGAAAATAAATATATTATTTCTATAGAATTTTTAATTTGTTCAGAGCTTAAGTCAGAAGCTTTGTGAATACATTTATTTCTAAATAAAATATGAATCATTTCGTTTTTGTTTATTTTGTTTTTATGTGAATAAATTAATTTTATTCATAAATCATATATTTTTATAAGTAACTTAATGCCAAAAATAGTTTAAAAAACATTTCTACATTTTTTGTATTTATTTATTAATTTTTTTTTTTCATTTATTTACAGATTTTAATTATGACAGCAACCAACTAAATTTATCATAATCTGTTTAATTACAAACAAATTATAATAACCAAAAATCAACAATATGGATAATCGCAGCTTGTATTAAAAAAAAAAAAAAAAAATTGTACGTACAAAATATTTTTTTTTTTTCAAAAAAAAAATATCCCCAAGAAAAACGACAACACCACCAGCAACAAAAAACAAAAAGAAAAACTTCATCCCCAACATCATGTATTAATAACAGAACAATAAAAATTGATTATTTTTCAATTTAAAAAAAAAAATAAAAATTAAAAATAAATAAAATTTTGCTGTTTAAAAAGAAAACACCTTTAAAATAACATCAAACAACACGAACACAATAAAACATCTTGCTTATTTTGTTTTGCTTTGTTTTGAACTTCGGATTAATCAATAAAACAAAAAAACAAAAGAAAACAAAATTAAAATCGTATACCTTCGAAATATTCTCATTGCAGAAGTTTTGTTCAATCAATTTGAAAGTAAAATAATTTTTCTTGACTTGGTGAATTTTTTTATGTTTTGGTTTTTTTTTTTTCATCTATTTATTTAATCTTAAATCGAATATAAAATGATTCACTTTAATATGATGGATATTTCCAATGACATTGAGATGAATTTTATTGCAACGATGCAAAATGAATAAACGTCGAAAACAAGGAATTAATTTTTTAAGCGGTTGCTACCATCGTTGCCATCGCAATTACGACAACAATAGGCTAAAATTACTTTATTATTTAGTAACCTCGTCCTATTCGTTCCGTACTTCTCGATTGATTACATCAGCATCAGCACCAGCACCAGCACCATTATTAAAAACAATTAGAACGTCACGTGAATGACATTATCGTTATTTCTAACACCCACCAACACAACAATATTTAAATAAGGTAATTGAAAAACATTTATTTGAATAAATTTTTAATTTATTATTATTATTTTTTTTTTTTTAAATATTGCATTTTGCAAATTAGTGTTTTTGTGGTTTTAAAAAAAAAAAAAAATAACGTATTTGTATAGCTGATGAGAATTTAATGGACAACGTGCACAAACTTTGAATATTTGATAAAATTTGCCATCCATATTAAAACATTTTTTGTCTAATCGTTCTAATTAACAGTATGCAATTAAAATTGATTTTGCGCCGCGAAAAATGATATTGATTTCACACGGAAGGCAAACTAATAATATTATCTGAGGTTCGAGAAACCATTTCCCCAAATGGTATAATAAATTCCCATAGATTTTGGTTATGCGCATACAATTCTTCCTTTTCCAAAATTTCAATTGGAATACAAAATTTTTTAAATAAAAAACAAAAAAAAAATAGAAAAGAAAAGAAAAGAAAAGTGAAATGATACGCAAAGCGTATTAATATCCATTGTTCAAATCGCACAGTGAAATTTTGTGCGCGTGGTCCATTCCTTTAATGGCATTTTAATAATAAAAACAAAACAAAACAAATCAAAAATCAAAAAAAAAAAATCATTTTCTATATTATGGGACCATTAATATAGGCATTATGAAGTATCCTCAACTTGTATCTGCGCGCGCTGTTAGCGCCATATCTGATTGGTTAGTAACACAATTGGAACAATTAGGAGTTGATGCATCACTTGTATATTCACGACTACTGCTTTCACTTCTGCATACACCATTGCAAATTAATGCTTTAGATCTCGCCGAAATATCTGACATTAAGGTTCATATAAACATTATTTTTTTTCTTGTTTAAATAATTTTGTATATTTTTCAATTTAAAATTTTGATTTTTTTCCTTTTTTTTTTTGTGAAACATAAACAAGCAAGTATACTTTATGAAAATTGGCGTTAAAATAAATAAACTTCGTTATGGACAAGAGACATAGTAAAATTGAATAGAAATGAAAAAAAAACGTTTTCGTTCAAAATTCAAAATCCAAAATCCAAAATATAAAAAATTAATTATTATTCATGCAGAACGATTACAATTTATTGGAAGTTTATTTAATTGAATATTGTTTGTGTAATAAATAGCTTGTAAAAGCTTTCATTGTTCCAGCATGCCTAGCGTTTTCAACAATGAATATAACAAAATATATGAAAAAAAACTAAAAACTAAAAATGAAATTATAATAAGACATATTAAACCATTTTTAACTTGCTAATGCTTATTGTAATTGACAGCAATTATCAGCAGAGTACTCTTATAGATAAACTTACAAAACTGATGACAAAAAATATAAATGTTGTACATATTTTTTTTTTATATTATTTTTTTTTTTCAAAATTTCATTTAGTTTTCCCATAAAGTATACTTCTAGTGTTATTTTCTTTTCTATACATTTTATGTGTGCTTGTGTTGTGAATATTGAAAAGCTCATTAATGGTTATTTTTCTTTCTTTAAATAATTGTAGATTGGAAATTTTGGACGTAAAGGTAACTATCGGCGTTTTTCTGCAGCTGATACAGAAGCATTAAAACGTATTGCAGCGATTGATAGTTTATTAGAAGCTGTTTCATCCGACCAACAATTGTCCAAAATTGAAACGTTGATTGATGAATTATCTGAAAAATTGCGTGAAATTGAGAAACAGAATAATTTAGACGACACCGTTTTTATTAATCAAGACCCTCCTGATTCCGAAACTATGAAAAAGGTAAAAAAAAAAAAAGTAGAAGAATTAAATATGCTCGCAATTTGAATAAAAAAAAATCATTTGAAAATTGAATTAAATATTTTGTTTTTTTTTTTTTTTTTTGTTATTATAGTCGTCTTCACCTGAAGATCCAGCTAAGCGTTATTACCGTGCTTTTCCTGCTTTGTCAAAGGAATTATCTGCAAACGGTTGCCGTACAGCTATAAAATCACTTTCTTGGCCCTGCACTGGTATTGCAGCTAACAATATTTTAAAATCATCGAATAGTTGCATTATAAACAGTACATCTTCAACAATTAAAAGAAAACCAAAACGACGTCGTATTAATTCAACAATGACATCAGCAAGTGGTACCGGTAACAGTAAATCATCGTCGTCATACAGCCGTAATAGTAATAATAATCGATCTACATCATCTGGCCAACAAAGAAAATCTTCATCAATTTGGGATACTGACTTTGAGGGTGCCTGGGAAATGGGACGTGATCTTATTCGCGAATTTGTAATGAAACAAAATAATCGAAATAGAAGTATTTCGGAAAGTGATGCATGCAAATTTGTTGAATTTCAAGATATTCGGAAGACATCCAATGCAATTAAAGTTGGAAATCATGGTGATAATGATAAAAGATATCGAAACAATTATAATAACAACGACATCAATGATATTGATAAAGAGGGCGATATAAAACAAACCGACGATAATTTAATGCAAGTGGCAGCTGCTGCAACAGCCACTATTTTTGGAAGGCTTGCTGCATCTGCAAACGAGAATAATTTCAATATTAATTCAGTGAATTCAGGAACATTTTCGTCATCAACTAATATAACTGATACAAGTGTTTTAATGGTTGGTAATAATTTAATTCGTGCCGAGGGCTATGCAACACCGGACACATTATCATCGTTAACTGAAATCGACGGTAATTTAATGGCAGCACCTCGTCGACTGTATGAACGAGAAGTGTCTAATGAATCGATTAACGCTAATATTAGTGGTAGCTATGGTGGCGGAAGTGGTATTGATTCTGGCTGTGATGAAAGCAATCATTTGGCTGCATTTGAGGCAAAATTTAATCCAAGCGTTGAAGCATTATGGAATGATAGTAAGGAAGATGATGTCATTGCAACAGTGACACCACAGCAACCACAACCATTACCAAGCAACATTCAATCGTTTTGGTTCAATTATTACAAACACCATTATAATAGTAATGATCAAAATGAAAATCCTTCGTTATTATCGTCAATGGAAAGACCAAATGAATCAAATCAATTGAAAAATCTTAATACTTTGGACTCGGATTCTAATGGTTCTAATAAGCCCAATGCAAGCTATTCCAATTTGAATTATTTATTTGAGACAGCAGCATCCCAACCAATTACTGAAAATCAATTTAAAGGTCATGTTCAACAAAGTTCTTCACTAGGGGCTGTTGGTGGTATGAATTTAACTACTTCAATTTGGACCGATAATGTAAATAACAATGAAGATGATGTTAGCTTCTATTCAAATGCAGGATTGTGGGATAAACAGCTTTCAAATAAAATTGAACAATCATCAAAGGTAATAAATTTCTTACAATTGATTTTTTCCGTATTTGAAATCCATTTAATTATTTAAAAAATAAAAAATTTCAGATGAATTTTGTCAATAATAAAAGCACTGAAAACTGTAGTGTTGGTGAATTATCAACAACTGATGTTCTAATTCCAAATGTCATTGATTCCGGATATGATAATTCAAATTTCTCAAAATGGTCCGATTGCTCATTTGAAACACCATTTGTACCAACGGTCAGAGAAAATAAAAGTCACAATATTTCGAACAATGACGAAAAAATAAGAAAGAATTTGCTTGAAAATTCTTATTTTTACGATTATAAATCGTTACAAGTTATGAATAATTTTAAAAGTGGAACCACCATTTCTAATAATATGAGTTTACCAAGCACAACTGGACATCCAAATTTGTTTGAACAATCAGAAGAAAGAGGTAGTGTATCTTTATATTGATTTGCTATAAAATTTTAATAAATAAGAATGAAAATAATTTATAATTATATTTATTTTATCCAGATATTATAACAACATCAAGTAAGATGACATTAATTAATCATTCAAAATTTAGTGGATTTAAGGAAGTGTCACCATCTTCATCTCAATCATTTTCGGCTAGCTTCAACATAAAAAAATATCCACCACCACCACCACCAGAACGATTTTCACCAATTGAATCAACCGCAGAAGAGGAAAATCTATTAACATCCGAACGAACGCATTTTCGTCCGATCAAACAAACCTATTCAGATGGTTATACATTTGATATATCAAATGAATTAGAAGATGTTAATTATCAGCGATCAGCTAGTGGTACGCTATATTTAGATTCCGAAATTTATCGGGAATTTTATTTGGATGATGAAAATATTGTAACGGATCGTCCAAATGCGATTGTTTCGAGAACAGCAAAAAGAGTTGACGGTGAAAAAGGTAAACAAGGCACAGAATTTGTTTTAAAATATTGTGTTAAGCAAAATGAGAAATGTTGTCAAACTGACGATGAACCACCACCTCAACCAATTGAAAATAATATAATCAAATTGCCTTTCGCTAATAATCAATTAATGAATTGTAGTCCAATTGGATCCGATATTGATATGGAAACTGAATTAAATTGTTTTGGTAGTATCAGTGGAAATAGGACTGGTGGTAGTGGTTCAAAATCATACCAAAGTTGCTTAAATGATAAGTCACTAGATAAAATGATCGATATTTGTAAAGCAAATAATAATCGTTTGAATATTGACGGTTGGACATTGGCCGAAAATTGCAAAAATTGTCATAATAATAATAATATGCATGCATTGTGGGAGCATTGTGGCGCATGTAAAAGTGATGTTGTATCATTGCCCGCTAATCGACTATTAAAAGATGAATTAAGTGCTGATGGTGATGAGATTATGTCTGATTTGAAGTATATGCAAAACTTATATATTGGTAGTGACTGGGAAGATGATGATTCTGATTTGACAACAGATCATGGTGATGATGATGAAGATGGATTGTTGCAACCGCTTCAATCAAACGCTTTGACTTTAAATGATGTTGATGTTGATGATATTGGTGAGCAACCAAATCACATATTTTATAATGTTAGTAAGCTAATATCGGATTTATTGAAACCGGAAAAAGCTAAAACACTAGTTCAAGCAATTGGTGAAAAATGTCATGGGCACAGAGGAAAATTGCCAATTGATGAAAGTAATTGCGGCATTGAAAAAATTACGGAACATTGCACTGATGTTCAGGCCAATTCAAATCCATGTACAGTTACTACTGTACGGCAGCATGAAAATAATAATTCAAATGTCAATTTTGAAGGCAATCAGAAAATGATTTCGCATAATAATAATGGTTCCGTTCTTGCTAATAACAATAACAATAATAATAATGGCAATTATATTGGCGGTCTTTGGAGTAACAATGATAATAGCATTTGGCGCAAGGAAACATCAACCACATCTGATAATATATGGTCAAATTATTTTCAACATAATAACACCAACAATAACAACAATAACAATAATGAAAATATCAAACAGACGAATACATTGTTACCGTTATCTATATCGACATCAAACTCAACAGATAATTGGGAACATTCGAATCTCGAAAAGATATGGAGTGGACAGCAAAACGTTGATAAAAATATATGTGATATTGACGGTTCGAATGGTGGTAAATTTAAGCGTATTAAGGACAATTATACCGCTTTAAATTCGCAAATACATCCACATAATCCACACGAAGTTGAAAATGATTCATCCAACTTATCTACAGCTACAATCAATGATCCAAGCCAATTGTCTTACTGTATTTCGAATAATGATAAAGAAGCTCTCCAAAAATTTATTAATTTGACCAATAATAAAATCAATCTTGAACAACGGTGTGAAATTCAAAACGATCATCATCATCATCACCATCATCATCATGAAAAATTTCATAAAACAATTAATAATCGTAACGATCGTAAGCGGCGACACTCAGCTACTTCGCAAAATATTCTTGATCAATTCAATTATGCAATTGCGAGTTTCGATGCTACTAATAATAAGAAACAAACTGGATATGATGATTTTGATGATGATGGTGATGATGTAACAACAACCATAATAACATGTAAATATTGGGCAACGGATTCTTTATATCTTACTTCAACATTGGCGATAAACAACAATCATCAACACGAACAAAATCTTCAACAAAATAATGGCAATGGTACAATGACTATGCATCCAAATTCGATTTTCAAACATGTTGCTGCAATGGTTGCACGACCATTAACTCGTTAATTTTTATTTTATTATTTTTTTTTTTTTTTTAAATCCTGTTTTCATAATTTTCCCTTAGTACGTTCTGATTTTTTTTATTTTTTTTTAATGTTCATTCCATTTAATTCTTGTTTTTATTTTTCAAAATTTGTTCAGTTTTTTTTAATTTCTTTTTTGAAAAAAAGTGAACGAAAAGAGATTCAATTTTGTAGTTAGTATTGATTCATTCTTATATCAATAATTAAAATGATGAATACTAATATTATTTAATCCATGTTAAATGTTGTGTATCGCTTTGATATCGTGTTATTCTATTATTCTGTTATTGTTTGCTTATTATGATATTGTGGTTTAAGAATTCATTGAAATATGTTCAAACTATATGTATTCGGCCAGAAATTACAAAAAGCTTATTTCACGCTAGTGCTACCCTATACGTGATTATTTTAATTAGAGGACATCGTAAAAATATATTTACTTTGAATTAATTCGAAGTATTTTCAAGAATGAAAACTAAATAATTTTAAAATAAAAAAATTAAAAAAATACTTTTTAAACTCTACCGAATACTTTTTGCAAAAAAACAAAAGACTAACAAGAGAATTATAATTAAACCATTTATCGGTTATCAAAGTGTGGTGACCACTGATCGAAACATAAACTTAAAAAATAACTAAACTAAAATATTAAATTGCAAAATTTTTTTTGATGCAAAACTATAATTTTGACTTAGGAAGAAAATATTGATGGGGGAGAATTGAGCAGTTTTATTGAATGTATACGTTTTGAAACGGAAGATTTTTGAACATCATCATCAATTGAAAGCAAATCACAATATCAACATATTCATAGGAATATTGTTTTTAGAAAAATGAATTATTAATCTTTAGTTAATTTTATATAATTATGTATTTAAATATATATGAATTTAAACAAAAAAAAAAAATTGAATTGAAATCAGAGACACACACACAAATAAAATATTATTAATATTAAACAAAAAAAAAATTATAAAAAAGTATAAAACAGAAAAAAAGAAAAAAAATTATCTTAGCAATACTTCTTTCTGTACATGTTAAATGCGTATAGTAATTTCAAATCAATTGAACATTTATATATAAATTAAGTAATAATGTTCTACTAAGTACTCCTTTTTTGTTTTTTTGGTTTGTTCTTTTTTCTTCTTTTTTTTTGGTCATAAACTCCAAATACAATAATTTTTATGAATTTTAAAGAACACAAAACCTTAAAATTATTATTATGATACAATTATCAAATGTGTAATGTGTAAATAAATATCTAATTAGAAATTATTATCAAATTTAAATTTATCAATCAAAGTATGCAAATTAAGTGAAAATAAGATTTTTGGTTTTCCAAAATTTGATATAAAAATTAATTTCTTATAAATTATCCAAAGTAAAGAAAAAAAAAGAAAAATATTAAAAAACAAAAGAAAAATCACAAAAAATCAAAAAAAGAATAAAAAAAAAAATCACAAAAAATGATTTTATGAACTTAATTTGTTTTCCAACTTACGTCAATAATGATTTTAATTGATTTCAACTATTTTCAAACACCAAAATAAATAATCTATAATGTGGCGTACAACTTACAGATAATTTGTAATTTAAAATCGGTAAAAAATTGAATTTTGTAAATAAAAAAAAAAAACCGATGCAAGAAAATGAATCAATTAAATCCAAAGGTTTTTTTGTTTTTTTATTTTTTATTTTTTATTTTAGTGAATTGATGTTTGAGACGCTTTGTCGAAAAAATATTGTCGGTATATTGAAGTAAGTTTGTAAAGCAAAACAAAAAAATATAAAATTTTATAAAGGAAGAAAAAAGAAAAAAAAAACAAAAAACAAACAAACATAAATTAATAATAAATAATTAATTAACAAGAGTAAATAAAAAAAAATGGAAATGAAATATTTCATATGTTGGAATGCTGAGAATTAAATGAATTTAATTCGCATAATATTTTCGCAATACGTTTCCAACCCTCCCATGTATTTTTCTAAATTACCTACACTCATTTCTGATAAATTTCTCGATTAAACCTGTTTTGAAATTTATTTTGATATGAGAATGCAAGCAAAGTTTGAATATTGCAAATTAATAATTATTTGTTTTGATTTTTTTTTCTTTTTTATGGATTTAGAAAAAAAAAAAACTAGTGTACAAACTCAGGGATGATCAAAATATAAAATACATGTGTTTTAAAAATGCACCTCTTTCTTTTTTATGGTTAACGAAATTGAAAATTCAAAATCCTATAAATACAATTTTAATGCTGATTTGAAGTTTTATTTTGTATTTCAAATAGAACATTTTAACATACAAAAAAAATACATTTATGGAATGTATTTTGATTATCCCGGTTTACAAATAACTTTTTTGTAATTTCGCTTTAAAAAAAAAAAAAAATTTAATTATATTAAAATGGAAAAATGTCATACAGAAAAATTAACTTTTTAGAAGCAAATATAAATAAATGAATTGATTTGCTAATTTGTATTAAAAACCAAGAGACAATATAATTTTTTTGTTTAATTTTTATATTTCTAAAATTTATAAACAGAGACTTGTTTTTCAAATATTTTGTTATTTCTTTTCTTTTCTTTTCTTTTTTTTGTTGTTTTTTGTTTGTTTTGGTCTATGACAATAAATGTCATTAATATTTTCATCGTTGTGAAGTAGTTTATCTTTGTTTTTCCAAAAGCAGACATTTTGGTTATTTTTCACAAAAAGACATAAAAGTAAATTTAAAATTTTTATAAATATATAATCTTAATTATTATTTATTTTCTGTTTGTTGTTGAATATTTTCATTGTCTGATAACATGAAGAATTACTGCAGACTGGATGTATATAAAAAAAAATTAGTCAGGGTTCAATTCGGATTCTGATAATAATACAAGAATTATAAATATTACTTTCATACAAATAAATTATTATATTTAATTGAAGGGCAATGTGCTTAATATATTTTTTCTATTCGATATGTTTACTAAATCAGTTCAAAACATTCGGTGAACTGTCATTTATATATTTAATACCATGCGCACATTTACTACGTTTATGCCGGTGCAGAGAGCTTGTCGTTCGATAGATTTTTTTCTTCACATTAGAGTTCTTTCAACTTATAGCACCGACATAAACGTAGTATGTAATAGTTTGATTTAACTCTTAATTGATTCTGAATGAATTTTGAAGCTTTATTGATTTTATATCTAAATATTTAGTGCATTTCAGTTACCAACTTGAAGTTTCAAATAGAATATTACAAATTTTTTACACAAATTCGTACCTTAGAAATTGGGTTTAACGCCAATTTATATTTGAAAGGAAAAAAGACCGCGTGTATTATGTCGTTAAGGTCTATTTTTCTATCAAATAAAAAAAAAAACAATGGCTATACGAAAAACCAATTGTCTGTTGGTGACGCGCAGTGTATTTACTAGTAAAAATATTCGAATAATTTGTTTTTTAGCTGATTACTTATGATAATTTAGTGCTTTAAAATTACAATTTACAATGATCGTTAAAAAGAGAGATGTACAAATAGAAATATATATCTATTATATGTATAAAAGGTATATCTATATATAAATATATCAGTCTACCGTTTTCTTCATTGTTTTTATGTCTTGTGTGGTAGCGAGTTATATGTTTTATGCTACCCCAACATAAATTTAAATAAATTTTTGAGTTATTATTTTTTTTCAAATTGTAAAAAGTTCTTTGACATTAATAAAAAAAAAAAATAAAAAAAAAAAATTAAATATATAAAAAAATAATTTTAAATAAACATATAATTTATTAATTATATTTAAAAAAAAAAAAATGAATAAAAGAATTATTTATTAAGAAAATTACTATATTAATAAATATGAAATAAAGTAAATCTAACTATGATTAAAGAAAGAAAAAAATAATGAATTAATAGTTATATAAAATACTTGAGTTATTTTAGGTTTGCATTAATTTGTTATTAAATTCGGTAATCAGCGTAATAGAAAGAATATTTATTTTGTTTTTACAAAATTATGAATAAAATGTAGTAAGAGATCTATTAGCTGACAGTTAATTATGATTGTTCGTTTGGAAATTAAGTTTTCCGTTATTTATCTTAAAAAGGTAATTTTTATTTCTAAGAGTATTTTGCAAATTACATCACAGATGAGTAAAAAAAAAACAAATACTAATTAAATGACGACTTTTTCGAAAAAGAGAATTTTGTGAAAGTCGTTAGAACACTGTGTGGATTTGGATGTAATTGAAATTTATGAGCATAAAATAAACCATAAAAAGAATTCAATACTCAATTTGTAGATTTTTAGATTTCTTCAATTTCTAATCGTATTAACGTGAAGTATTCTTTCTATTCTGCCAATACTGATGATATTTATTAAATTACTTTTATTTTCCAGACTTTGTAATTTTTCACTAATTTTATTAATGTAGTGAAATTTATTTTTAAAACACAACCGTTTAAAAATAATTTTTATTTAAATCTCTCACAATTTTTGGTTATAAATGTCCTGACAAAAGCTAATTCCCATCAGACAAAAAAGTGAACAAAAATATTCAAAATTTATTAAAAAATTCAATAGTTTTTGATAAAACTGAGCGCCAAAATTTATACTTTCTCTATCTGTTAAATAGAAATTCGAAAACTAGAAAAAAAAAATGCAATAAATATTGTGTGAGATCTAAATAATACCAAGAAAAAAAAAACGTAAATACAATTTTAAACACAATAAGTTTAAACTAAAATAAAAAAAAAAAGAAATAAATTAAAATTAGCTGTTTAGAGTAGAGTTTAACGAAAAATGTGTTGCAAACTTCATACACTTTTAATTATTTTCCAAATTCTGTTATTTTTATTTTTATTACATATTACCAAAATTTAGTTAAATTTTTATTTCGATTAATTCAAAACATTCAAAAGACAAAATATAAGAATTTCATTTTTATTTTATTTTTTTTGAAGTTTGCAGAAATATTCATAAAAAAAATATTTATAATAAGAATTAAATTTTATGCATAAAATGTAGTTTTAATGATAATTATAATTAATAAATAAATGTAAATAAGTTTTTATTTCTAACAATAGTTTATTTGATGGCACATTTTTCGATGAATTTTTATTGATTTATTCTTTTTCCGGTTAATTTGTACAACAAAAAAAAAATAAAAAATTTAGAATTTATTTTCAATTTCGATCAATAAAAAAAAAATATTTTCTAGATAATCATCACAATCAATTTACGAATATTATCTTTAAATTTTGAAAATTTATTCCATTATTTAAATTGCTAGAATCACGAATTTTGTTATAAGATTTTATTTTGTTTTTTAAATGTAGATGAATTGCAATCAAAATAATACCAAATTTTCTCTGAAATTATGATTTATAAATTTATATAATTTTTTAAAAAAGAAAAACGGAAAACAAATACACATAAAGCGGATCACACTCGATCCAATTCAGTATAAAAATGAAAAACCCATGAATTTTTATCATACATTTCTGCAATTTATGTCTACATATTTAAATATAAATTATAAGAATATTAAAGATATTTATGCAAGCTTAAAACTAAAATCAGTAAAAATTAATGTTTAATGTTTGTAGTTTGTGATGATACTTTCTTATAAGATTTTCTTTAAAAAAAAAATATGAAAAAATGAAAAAAAAAAAATATGAAAAAATGAAAAAAAAAAATTAAAATTAAAAGCAAAATGAATAAAATCAAATAAAAAAAAAAATAAAAACATAATAAATTAAAAGAATAAATAAATTACTTTATGTGCGGTATTCAGACAGCACTGAATTGAATACAGACAACTTTCCGCCATATAAAAAGTTATTAAAAATTATTTAAAAACGTTTAATTATTGTCCGAGTCGCCACTCTTGTCATATACTTGACAAAATTGCGGTAGCTTAGAAATAATTAAAAAAAAAATTGTAAATTATTATTCTAAAAACTAGAAATAATACAAAGTAACAAAACAAAAAAAAAAACAAAAAACAAAACCAATAAATATATGTAAATATATATTATTTAAAACTTTGTTAACCTTTTATCCCCCAAGTACCCAAAACCTACTGAATAAGTTCATAAACAACCCATAATTTATTCTCCATCCTGAAACGAGCTTCCCCCCCCCCCGTTTCTAAAAACAAAGAAACCCCAACTATTTAATATTGAATTTAATATTTATTTTATTGGCATTTTGAGCACATGTCTTACTTTGTTATTAGGTGAAAACCAGAGTATAACAAAAAAAAAAAAAAAATTACACAAAAATGCAAATATATCTTATTTATTTATATTTTTTTTTTTCCAAATGTGCTAACATATTTTCGTTTTTTTTTTTTTAATTATATTTGGGTACTATAAAATGGTACCTGCATAATTACTCTTATAAAATTTAAAATGTTATTAAATACTAATTATAATATATTTATAATTAGACAACACACAGTCATTTACCATTTATTTAAAGCAAATAAAAAAAAATAAAATAAAATAAATAGAAATAAAATAAAATAAAAAAAAAATTATACAAAAAATAGTCCCGGTAAATGTAAACAACATATTATTAAATACAAAAAAAATAAACAATATGATGCGAAGCGAGAACCGAACTTGCAAAATTTTTATTGCTGAATCGAATTCTTTTGATAAAATAATTAGTTCGCTTTCGTTCCTCTTTTCTTTTTTTTTTTTTATAAGATATAAAAAGTCTTTTTTCTATAGCAAAATTGAGATTAATATTAAACAACTTCTACGCATATCAAGTCAAGAGACTTTGACTTTGCATTGTTTTTCTAATAATGACAAACCTTTATAGTGATTATTAAACGTAATAATTTATAATAATCTCAGCCTTTCAAAAGGAGTAAACAGTGTATATTTATAACAAATTATGTACTAAAAATTTTGCCGTTTCGTATCAAATCGTTTCACAAAGATAAAGAATTAAAGAAGAAAAAGAAAAAGAAAAAGAAGAGGACGAAGAAGAAGCAAAAAAAAAAGAAGAAAAAAAAGAATTAGAAGAAGAAAAATGAAAATATGAATGTATGTGAAATAATATAATTGATATCAATAATTTAAAAAAATAAAACCAATTTCAAATCGATGTGAAAACCGGAAAGAAAAAAAAAACTCTATAGATCGTGTCAGAATTTTTCCGATGGTGGGCGCTGTTACTAGAGATCCCAACAAAATATAAAAAAATCATTATACAAAAAAACATGTGTTAGGGATCTCTGGCTGTAGTGTCTCAAGTGCAGAAATAGCTAGAACTAATCAGTTGTCCACGATCTATTTAAAATATTTTAAATGAAAACACATTAGTTATAGGTACTTACTGAAAACCAAAAATTAATTTAAATTAAAATAAATAAAAGAAAATTTTAAAAATGCAATAATATATTATGGAGAATTTTTTTATTTATTTTCAATACATTTTTTTGGTAGAGATTGAGTTAATTTTTTTTTCTTTTTATCATTCAAAAATTTTAAATTATTTTGTTGAATACAATTATATAAAAAATTTCAATAAAAACATATTTTTCCTTTGAAAATCTCAATTTGTTTTATTTCATAATGAATTTTAATAGACTGACCAAATTTTGTATATAGGCTTTTTCCCGGCGAAAGTTGCCACAAAAGTGCTGTATGACTACAGATGTGGAGACCCATATCTCCACTTTTTTTTTTATACTAAGTTGTCCTACCGCACTTTTGTGACGACTTGCGCCGGGAAATGGCCTATTACGCCGAATGTTGATTGCCATAAATGTCCTGATTAGTTTTTCAACAATAATTGAATTTAAGTCCTGTACGTAATATTACTCAATTGCTGTAGTTGGATCATAGTAGTATTTTGAGATTAGAATTACAAATAATTTCGAATGTCGTATGCATTTTATCGTGCGATTTCCATTCGAAATATCAATTTCATATTTTAGTACGGGATTTATCTCATGAATCATGATTCTAATTCGCCTTCGTAGAATGGCTCGCAGCTATATCATAGCGATACATTCACTATGATATTCTTAGATTATTAAAAAAATACCAGACAATAAATAAATTCCATTCTGAATGCTATAATGGAATTATAAAGTAAACAAATACAACAAATTACAAGATAACTTGAACCTATAAAAGAAAATTTGCAAAAAAATCAATGAATTTCATATAAAACAAAGCAATATTAGGTGTAAAAGATGACGAACATATCTTTAAATAAAGTTGTAGACAAATATTATTATTACAAACAAAAAATTAATAAAAATCAATTATTTCATATATTTATTTTCTATTGTATAAATATAAACAATGTGCCAACGGTTTCTTCTTCGTTAATCTATTTTGTCTGTTGATGTTGATACAGACCTTTAAAATAAAATCTATGAATGAATGAATGAGAATGAATTTATAAATGTTAACAGTGCTGGGCCTGAAGAGAGTGAAACGTAATTTACAACCGGTTCTATTCAAGATTTATTAAAAGTTAAGGGTGTTTTTAAAGTATCTTCGTAGGCAAAAGACTTTTTTGTAATTTTGGCTTCGCCAGGTCTTTTAAATGCCAGTCCGGCCGTTACTGGATATAATAATATATTAATAATGCGTTTTAATATATTGAAAAATCAAATACTTCAGAGCAAATTGTAACATTTATTAAAGTAATTTTGAAAATAAATAACTTTATGATTTGCATACGTACATAAATAAAAATGATTATGCATCTAGAAACTCATATAATATATATGATAATGTGAAGCGAATCAATAATAAAATGCATATCTGATAAGGATGATATTAAAATAACATTACATAATGTTGGTATCTATATTGATAACAAAAATTTATTTGCGATTTATATTCCTATTAATTAATACCAAAAATTTTCGTATATACTTTAATGTAATTTTGTAATAAAAAAGCTGCCATTGGATTAGTACACGACTTCATTTTTGTTAAAAAAAAGGGGCAAAAATATCCGTTTTTCCAAAAGTGCACAAAAAAAGGGGGAAAATTTGCCCGTATTTCCAAAAGTGCACGAACAAATAAACAAAAATTTGTTAAACCAACTTGATTTTTTTTGAAAAAACTTTTTTACGCGAGTATAATAAAAATTCATTTATAATATTTAACGTTTAATAGAAGTTATGTTTTTATTGAGAAATTGCATTTCTTTTTTATTTTGGAATATCAATTATCATTTATTACTCGAAGAAAAAATTAAGTATCTCATGCCAATGTATATTAGGATTATTAGGTTGTATATATTTTCACAAGCTATAGCTTTATTCGAGTATAGTGTGGTTGTATTATCACATTTATGTGGTCACGGATATACAGATGGTTAACAAAGCTGTACTGACGATTGCAAAAGCATGAAATCCGTAATGCTTATTTAAAATGTTGGTAGATATTAGATAATGCCTGCCAATATTCTTACGACACCTAATATTACCAATAATTATTAGGTTAATCGTATAATGACAAATATTATTATTAGCGGATGATGTATTTAGGTGCTATAAATACAGTATTGGTTATTTTGATTAAATTTCAATAGAGACTTATCCAGATTGAAAACAATCCTGTTTTGACTATTGTTGTATATTTTCCTGGATTACACCGGAAAGCTTTAAATAAGAAAAAGCAAAATTTACAGCTTTGAACATAAATAACATTTTTCGACAATAATAATCTGGTGCTCTTTCTGTAAAATTTTATATTTTATTCATCAATCGATATACATCTTTCTGACTACAAATTTACTACAAATAATCATTACAATAATAATAAACGAAAATGAAAATAAAAATGATTATATAATTTTACAAGAATAATTGATTCAACTAAAACAAAACAAAAATAAAATAATATATATATATATATGTAAATGTAAATAAAGACTTAAAATTATTAATTATACTAGTTAAATTTCAATACAATTTATGGGAACAATTGTTGT